>JAFMSR010001765.1:0-24999 GCA_022818135.1 Saxidomus purpurata
CCATGTAAGGTAGTAGTCGGCAGTGTGAACTGTATATACTTCTTTAATATTTTTTTAGAAGCTAGTGGTAACTAAGAAGTTGCTTCCGTAAAGTTGTTAATGAAAATCCATAACAAAATAAAAACATATTCATTTAATGTTTGTAAATAGAACTATGTTGTGGTTACCGGCGCCGCTACAGTAACCCAAAGAAAAACTCCATTTTTTCTGTTAATATAATTTCATGTATCTATCTGTGTATATTATTTATTACTATATACCAGTGTTATTTGTTGTAATTTATTGTGAACATATTTTCTTTTATATTTTCAGGCATTTTCATCATGACCCCGAGCTACCGTGTTACTATACTGGTTCTCACAGTTCTACTGTCAGAGTTAATCACGTCAACCCAGTCTACCTACAGTGCAGCCACTTCCGGCGTACCTCCACCTCTCACCGAGGAACAGAAGAAAAAAGCCGTGGCCGCGCTTGAATCAAGTTTATTGACATTATTTGGGTTCTCCCGTCGACCCCGACCCAGTAAAGGCGTGGTTATACCTCAGTATATGATTGACCTATACAGAAGTCAGACAGGGGACACGGACACTCCTATACCAACCGTGTACACCCGTAAACAATCCTCCAGTCCAGCAAACACGGTCCGCAGCTTTTTTCACGAAGGTGAGTTTCGTTTCGTACACAATGATTTATTATGCTTATTGCAATACTACCAATCAGACCAAATATATTAAGAATTAGAAAGAAGTAAAGGTAACCTCTACATATGCTCTCATCCAGACTTAGCTTCTGAAGCTCATTACGCATATAGTTTCGCCATTTTATAACGAACATAGGGAGTTGTGATCAAGGTCAGCAGTTAAATCGAACACAAAAAGCCGATTACTAAAGCAAATAAATTCAAATAATAAATTTGTGTCAACCGTTGAAGATAAAGTACCCCGGAAAGAAAACATTTAACCATAATATTGAAGCACACTTTAAATAAATTGAAAGTCATAGCCAGACGTGAAAATTTACCGTATAATGGGCTTAATTTCATAATATTCTATTTTTACAATTCAAACTCCACAAGCCGAACAATTCCCCATTCGTTTAAATATGATTTACATAGGTTATGGTTAAAGATTACTGGTGAAGATCTCTCAACTGTAAACTATATAATAGCCCTGGCGTCAGTGTACCTTTCAGACCAACCACAAAACTGGCTTAGGCGATCATAGTTGCCTTCCAGCTAGCTGGATCTCTTAGTTATATGGGGGTGGCTAAGTCATATTAAACACGAGTATTGCATTCAGAATAAAGACGGTTAAATACCTACTCTGACTCATTCACATCTAAATAGTCAACTATTAACTTAGCCGCAAATATAATATTATTAAAAGGAAATCTACGTCGATATTTTCCCGTTTTTAGTACAGACAGTTATGTTATCTATAAAATCTTCTGTCTCATATAAAGTTAGAGATAATCTGATCACTATTGAGTGCTCAATTAAAATATGGGTAGTGATTTTGTATTTTGACGTAAAAAAGTTTTAGGCTAATAAAATCTGGTATTTTTGCATATTCAGTGCATGCTCACTATATATAAGGCTTTTCAGCTTTGGGTACGTGGTCAACCAGATCTCTTTAAATGAGAGAAATGTTGAAAAAGTACAATATATACAATATAAATACATTGTATAAGACCATGACATATTCAAAACCATTAAAATCTACACATTGCTACAAAATTAAGACCACAATAAGCCATAAAAATAGTCGCATGAAGCACTTTTAAACATCGTAAAAAAGAATTGAAGTATACTTCACGTATTGATTGTAAACACGACATGCAGAGAAACATCTTACACGCTTTAAGTATAAAAACAAGATACTAACAGAATGTTCTCTTTTATTACAGATGAGGTACAACTTGACGAGTGTGGTACAGATAACTGTGTTAGAGTTTGGTTCAACGTCACATACATCCCACAGTCAGAAATACTGACAGACGCTGAACTTAGAATATATGTAGAGAGAAATCATACACATGAACCAGACACGGACAAAGTTTTACGACATAAACTACAAGTGTTTGAAATCATGAAGCCAGTATCAAAAGACACAGAATTAATTAGTAGACTTATAGATGTTCAAGATATTATAGTGCAAAATTCTTCATGGGTGTCATTGGACGTACATCCTGCTGTATTGAAATGGAAGAACAAACCACGAGCGAACCATGGTTTGGAAATTCGCGTTATGCCACATAGGAAGTTCCCGTCTTCTAATCCTTTAAAACATGTGAGATTACGGAGGGCTGCTGAAGTAGAACAAAGTGAATGGAATATACAAAGGCCTTTATTAGTAACATATACAGACGATGGTAAGGCATCGAGTTTATCACGGACTAAACGGAGTAGTGATAGTGATGATAACAATGATGCCGATGATGATATTGAAGAAAATGATGATAGTGATTCTAAGAAAAAACGTAATAAAAAAGGTAAACGTAAAAAGTGTCCAAAGGGCGATAAAGGAAAAAAGTGTAGAAAAAAGCGAAAGGAGCGAAGAGAACGTAGAAAAAATAGAAAGAAAAATAAGAAAAAAGACAAAGAGGGTAAGAAAGAAAATCCTCCAGGAAAAGATAGACAAGGACACAAAAATCTGTGCAGACGGCGGCCACTGTACGTGGACTTTAATGATGTACAGTGGAATGACTGGATTGTCGCACCACTTGGTTACGATGCTTACTACTGTGATGGCAATTGTCCTTACCCCCTCAGTGACAACCTCAACACGACCAATCACGCTATAGTGCAGATTCTAGTGAATTCAGTGGACCATCGGGCCGCACCCACCCCTTGTTGTGTTCCAACTTCTCTCAGTTCTATCTCTATGTTATATTTAGATGAACATGATAAAGTGATACTGAAAGTTTATGATGATATGGTGGTGGAGGGGTGTGGCTGTAGGTGACAGGTCACCATGGCAACAAGAATATCAAAAAAGTGTGCTTCCAGTCAAGGTAGTTAACGGACAATACCGGTATCTAGTGTTAATGACACAGTTTTGTGCTAATTTATTTACGAAACCTCATTCTATGGACGGTTTTGACCGCTATCGTGTACCAGCTTCTGCTACAGAATGTGTTCTTCAAGTGTTTTTCACTTTTATAGTGCTGTAAATGGTGTATTAACAAAATTCATTGGTAATTTCCAATATGCCTTAAACACGAAAATTCGTGCATACACGCGGTCTTGCGCCACGTACCAAGAGACTATCACGTGGAAGAGAAGCTGCAAACTAACGAGAATGTCCCGACCATGAGGTCACGTGCTAAGTGCTTGTTGTTGTTGTTATTGTATAGTATAATTGTTAAAAAGCCAGTCGTTCCGCCAAACAGTTTCGGTTTACATATTTTGTACATAAAAATCTGGCGAAATGTTTGAGCGGAAAACTACACAATTATTTATATATTGTAAATTTATTAATGAATGTATTGTAAATATTATTGTTATTTTATTTCTATTGCGACGACTACAAAATGTTGGAATGAACATTTTTCTGATTTTGTAGTAAATAATTATGTTCACGAGAGAAAAAATATCAGAAAATGTCGAACGTTAAATAAAAGATAAAAATCTTCATTCTCGGGTTTCTTCCTACTTTTGAATACCACTGTTATTCATAAATCATTTTTCAATGAAGATTAGCTAAATGGAATATAATTTATAATAGCCAGGTATATTTTGTAAACAGAGCACAGATAAAAACTCCTCAACAATGTTAAATCTGCGATGTCATCTTTCAATTGATATGTACGCCCTATGAAATTACATGGTTACAGCCATGTATAAAGTTCATAATTTTACTTTATGGGAAGCGTTACATACCAGCGCTAGTACGTTTTTATCTTGGTGCATCACTTAGTCTAACGCTTAGTCAATCAGTATAAGGCCCCGTATACATGTACAGGATTTTAAAAGTTGGACATTTCTCATCCGCAGACAGAAAATATCACAAGACTGACGTAAGTAATATCGGCAGGCCCATCAGATACAGTTCAAACACAATAAGCTTACACTGATTAGTTCAAATAAGGAAAGTCAACAAAAACCGTCAACCTTGGACAATTCTCGCAAGCACGACGATCTTTGTTAATCAACTAGTATAGAAAGAAATGTTGCTTTCTGGCCCATCCACAGATGATCATGTCACACAAAATGCTGGCATCCATACCGTTGCTGGCATCCATACCGTTGCTGCTATCCATACCGTTGCTGCCATCCATACCGTTGCAAATTCTTGGCTCAACGAATTGAAATAAAACTAATGTAAACCCTTAATTCGCTATAGTAGATGTCAACAAGCGATATCTTAAGAAAAGGTGACTACAAACAAACTGCCACAAATATGCTGTGTTTAATAACCCGGCTCAAATCATTTGGAACATGCATTCAATATTTTGATAACACTTTTCAAAAAAAGTAAATTAGGTTTTACTACATAAAACGTATAAGAAATGTTCAAAGTGAAAACTTTTGTTGAAACTATTATACTGACAAACCCGCCAATTCATTAAATGAACTGTCTACAATAAAAGAAAATATTGACTTTTATCGAATACAAAATATTTGACACTTTTTAATGGTCACATACTTTTCAAGTATTTTACAAACTAGGTGAAAAAGGTGAGAAGAACTTCATCTTATACATTAAATCAATATGAAAATTACGAAGAAAAAAAAGACAGAAAAGAAAATTTGACAAAAATTGACGTAACATCATGCTCAATGACATCACTTGTTTTTCTAAATCTCAGGTGTAAGTGCAACTTAAAAAGGAGAACTGTTACCCGACTGTACATGCATAAACAAGGAAACAAACTGGAACTGTCGCTGAAGGTGATTAATACCCCAACAACGAGCCATCGTTTTAATGAAGGAGTTGTTTTCGTTAGTCAAGGAAGATAATTTTACATAAAAACTTCACAGAGTTATGAATCTTGAAATTCTAAATGATATAATGATTATGTATATGCCTCTGCGATCGAAATAATCCAACAAATAATTGTATAAGTTAAATTGATAAATAATTCGGCACGACGCGGTACTACCTAGTGGCACGCATACAAGATTGCGATTCACTGAAATTATTATGTGGATACATAACTTATGTTACAAAAAGATAAAAATATAAGAAAGTGATATGGCCAAATAGATACAGTATTAATTTCCCTTTTAGTATATAATATGGTGCAAAAGCACTAATCAAAGAGACCGCACTATTGTCCGCGGGGTAAATGACTTCTTAATGAGAGGTATAGGGTTAGCCGGTGTTAAGCACGGCTAAGGTGATTGTGTAACCGAGCATACATGCTTGTCAAATGTGCAAAAATATAACCGTGAAATATTGCTTGCATTACAGCCACACACGTGGAGCAACGAGTCTTCAAGTATACACATGTACCCTGGCATTATCGTCAATGTTTTTCTCTAAATACAAGACACAAAACACAACACAAACGGCATCGCAATAGTCCCATGAAAGCTAATTGGTAAATTATGTAATAGTTACTATATTACTGTATAACTACAAACTCACACAAACTCACCCACTATGCTCGAGTCAAATAAGACTAGTGGTTTCATAACCCTATTTTATAACCCGAAACTGCTCCTGCATTGACGCATGTATACCCGCAATGCTTTTGGCCACTGAACAAAAGGCAATTGCAAAGCTATATGCGTCTCTCCTTGTGAGGTTTGGATATGAACAAACATAAATCATTATAAGTGAGAAATGTGCCAATTCTAATTATTTCACTTCATTAAAATTTCATTTAATAATCATAAAAGAAAGAAGTGGACCAGCAAACTGCACTTGCATGTTGGCTTATATGGTTTCAAGTCTTTGTTAACATAATTCCACTAGTAGGCACCTGTTGTTACGCCTATAAGGGACACATTCCTTGTCAGGTATAGTTTCACATTGCAAAAGCACCGATGTGCTTGTCATGTTATGTTTGAACGGTTACTCCATGACTTTACTAATTAAATATTAACCAAAGCCATCACGTCAAGTAGAAATCAAAAGGCGAATACTGTCGGCAAGTCCACCATCGTTTGAACACTTGTCCGTAGTCAAAAATCTAGGCCCATATCAAGGACTATACATTTTACTTTCAGAGGACAATTTTGCTTTGCAAAAGAAATACTTTCAGAATTCCAGCTGCATAGCCTACGTGTATATACATGCCACATGAAAAATTTGATGTTTGGTCCAGTCACATTTTACGCAGAAATATAGTAGAGCTATGTAAATGATGATTTAACAGTCAAATTTTGCCCATACTTTTAAGCATTACATTCTTTGTTGACTGTAAACTCAACAAAAAATGTATCGATTTCATGCTTCTATTAGTTACTACACCCTGAATGAGAATACGTGCCGCCCTGTAAAATGACTTCAAGAGCGAGTAGATGACCACAAACATGTTATCGCAATATCGTGAAACACAAAGATCTTCCTCTGTGTTAAATACCGCTAAACATGAGCTCACGCAACATGTACGAATGACATAGCAACACGCGACTCGTTGTAGACCACGTTCGTTGCTGGAGACATGTGCCCCTGTCTAGATGGCGCCGTTATGAATAGAGGTTGCGCTGCAAACACAGCAGGTTCAACATGGGTTACGGCAAACAAGAACAGAATGATGTAACAGAATATACGTTTTAAACATGAATCTACATGCTTAAACGTACTCCCGAGTTTCAATCAAATGCAAATAAAATACCAGCAAACCTACTTAGTCACTAGCCATGCCTGGTAAAACTTGAAGCTCGTCGAACTACATGTACTTACAACTTGGTACCACTGATGATTTCAAGAACTAAACGCGATATATCAGTAGGGTGGACGAAAGTGATAATTCAAAAGTGAGTGTCAGAATTACATCTTTTTATAAAGAAACAAGACACACGTTCGTAATGTTTAACATTCTGAATTTTTTACTTGAAGACAGATCCTTAGAGTGCAAGCAGTATTCTATTGTTATTTGAAAAGCATGACTCGATTAAATTTGAAATTATTCGCGGGCCTCATTGTCCATATTCAGCGTAGATTCGGAAACAGCATGTACATGTATTTCTTTTGCGCTGATAGTGCATGTCATGTAATAGCTAGTTTAGAAAATTGTTTACCAACACATACAACATTGACGTTTTTCCTAGACATAATAAATACTCACCAGAATACTTTGCACATTCAGTGTCCACCAAATGTTGACAAAGTAATTGGTGATCACCATTCTTCTGTTAGTTTGTCATCGGTGTTGGCATTATGTAAGGCAAAAACGAAAGGCACAATTTTCATGTACTGGCACCAACGGGGGAGTTATATAACAAACAAATTTGGAAATGACTTTTGACGTTCCGTTTGTCCTTAACAAATGGTGTATACTCACTTAAGTTGGCAGTTTTACCACCCGGCTTTGCCTTAATCCAATAATGAAGTCAACACAAAACACCCGTGTCTGATCGCTTTAAATCATACAAGTCTATTAAAAATGCTATTCAAACTGAAAGGAGTTTATTTCAAGCTCATTTACAACTGGCTTTTGAGTGAAGAATGTTCTCTATTCTTGACAGGGGTGTTCCTGTATTATATGGATTATAATGGCCTAAATTTAAGTCAGGGTAATAACTTTACTGCATCCTTCATTGAGTTTTCAAGTCTCTAACGTCAAATTTTCTACGTCGATGCTTATCCATAATGCAGACATTCCGGCAAAAGACTTCGCATTAGGTTGTCAAAGTTGTTCACTTCTGTATGGTTCAGATAAATGTACCGCTTGCATGACTCCATTTTTCTGTTCTTTAAACTACTAATCAAACTTTCACGCTACTTTTATTGAAAAAAGTGCGAATGAAGCTCTAGTTCAGAGTTGGGAAGACTTTTTAATCATAGCGTGTACAATTCATGTCTTTGTAAATAAAGGTATGCTCTTGCTGATCTGTGTGGGTACCGGAGCAAGTTTCTAGCTAGCCTATCCGCTAAAGTGCTCTTCAAGTGATTATTCAGCTCTCGCTTTCTAAAATTTGTGCAATTTTATTTGCTTTTCAGTCGGCCAATGAAGCGTTGGTGCTCTTGTTTTTGAAAGCCTCTCATTGTTGTGCCCTCAAATAAACTAGTCCTTGCTGAGTGTCTTGCAAAACTGTGCGTTAACTCGTTGTTTTATCACTTTAGTTGAAGCAAATTCCTAGAGCTAGGTCTATAGCCAAACACCGTCCAGTGCCGCCTTCTATGTCACACAACCTGTATGATTTTGAACGAGTTCCTTGGCCTGAACTTTCCGCCTGTGTGGGTTTACATTACAGTCAGTCCATGATTAAAGACGAGTGTTCAAACTCTGTGTCGTACTGGACGACCGAAAAATATAAAAGCTAAAATCTCATATTCACACAGTAATACACCAGGCGCTTCACAGTTTCGAAAAAAACTTGTTGAAAAAGATCAAACAGCAGTCAGCGACCAGGTGTTTCATTATTAGGGCCATTATCAAACGTCGCGGACATGCCACCGATTATCAAAAGATTGGCGTTTTGTTCACTGTAAATTGAAACAAAATTATAACAATTTGGAATGAATTGTGATTGACAGCTACCATTGGTACAAGTTACTATTTGATTAAACATCTAACGATATTGTAAGACCTCATTTTGACACTGCAATTGAATACATTGATCTTGTAACCTTTTAAAGAGATTACAGCATTGTACAATATATCATAAGAAACTATATTTCTTGACCAGACGGAATGAGTAAGCAGACCTAATGATGTCCCAGGAAACTTAAAGACAATGTTTCGGTTTCTTTCATTTTCTGTATAAAATACAAATGGTTCAAATACTAAAATGGACATAAATATTAGACGTGACTCATTTCAAGCAATAGCATTGTTACGGTAAACGACGCCCACAGGGTAGAGTTTTTCTAATTAAAACCTGTAAAATAATGTCAGTAACGACTCTTTTGTATTTGAACAAAGCCAGATTTTCTCTCGTTGGGGTTGGATTGTATTGACAGTGGTATGGTTTAAAAGTGAATCAACGTTAGTCCATTAAGCAAAGTAACTGGTAGCTGATAAAGATCAATGGAAGTATTTAAATTTTTCTCTTAATGACTGTTCCCTGTGCGACACAACACGCAGATTACACTGATACTGATCTAGTCTTTATTTACTATAGTCTGTTTCACTGCACTGGTATACGGTATCTGTGTTATTATCAGACATACCCGTTGTTCAAACGGCAAAAATAATCGGCTGAAATTTATTTAGCACTTGCTAAAAACAAACCACTAGGACAGCATTATTTAGAGGCTAAATACAAGCTTCCAGATCAGCCCATCGGAAGATTCTTCCGTGTGATTCAAGACTTCATAACGCAACGTCATACGTACACTTCTTACTATTATTACTGGTAAAAGAATTTGGCCAGTGTTGAGAAAATGCCCAAAGAGTTGCATTTAAACAAAGTGCAACGCAAACTTATGCAGTTCAAAAGAAGTGGAAGTCTCGTATTTCCTTTCTTTCAAAACAAGTTGAAACCAGGAAGTGGTGCATGCTGCGCGTATGTGGAAGTTGTCAAAGATCATCGATACAGAAAGCACGTCGACCACAGAAACTGGTTCGTGAACACAAAATAGCCCCCATCATTTGCAGTTTTGATGTCCAGCCGTTCGATTATTTCGCCTCGTCAATGAAGAGTAGAGCGTGTTGCAATCTGCTGAAAGATCTAGTCACACTTGTCAACGTGTATAATAGAGTGCTGGCAGACCTTGAAAGGTAAGGAATGTACGATATTCCCACATACCAACACGACTGACATTCTTCTTTTCTCCATGCCTTTACCCCCTTGATCGTTTAACAATTAATTAACGACTGAATTTAATTAAGACAACGAACCTTCAAAAGTTCAGGTTAAAAGGTCTCTAAGTGAGAAATACGATCACTACCAGCTGTTTTTGGTGGTAGGATCGCCCATCTCTTGCAGAGAATGACATGCAAGCAGAGCACCGCAAGCGTGACTCGTTTTCCGGTCAGCGTTTTCAGATTTGGCGTGGACTGCCTTTTCAATGGTTCGAAAGTAATGCGAGCATTGGTTTGAATGTTTATACAACGCTATCTATGACTGGTGTTAATACTGAAAATATGATTATAGGACTATTATAGGACTAAAACAATTCAAAATTAAATATAAAAGCCTAGTAAAGAAACCCCCGAGTTTCACAACTACTTAGGGGATGCATTCTAGTTACCTATAGATCGGTCAGTGCGTATGGTAGGAAACAAGATTCATGGCTTCAAGTCCTCAAAACAGATGTATGGTCTGGTGGCAACTCACTGGTCTAGCAGTCCCGGTATCACACGTTCGATCTCCTGCTTTACAAATACTATTTAGCTAGTATTCTTTCGCACGAGTCTTCAACCGAAGTTCCGTGTATCGGCGATAAAAACTGGGCATGTCAAAGAACTAGCTAGGGGTGTCTCTGGCACACTTCCCCCATCCCGACACCTAAAATAACTATCCACTAGCTGGAGCTAATGCCATATAGGAAACCGGTACCAAGTATATATTCTACTTTAGATTTTAGCCCCTAATAATCGTCTACATTATAGAATGGTCAAAGGAGTGTATACCACGCAGGACTAGGGTCTTTTCTCCTGGTCTGCGTAACTAGGTCAACATAAACTTAGGCCTGGTCCAACATAGCAAAGAAAATGGCGAAATTTTGTCATTTAGGCCGGCAGTTCTAATTGATGTCTTCCTAGCTAGGTCGAGTTTTTTTCATTGATACTACCCGTAGTGTATCTACTCTAGACTGCGACTTATATTAATCGCTCTCGAGTCTCATTCCAGGTGGCACCGACCCCGAAGAGAGAAATATATATACACTGTAAAAAATAAGTGTAAGTTATCTCTACATATAGTGTAAACCAGCTTGCAAAATGGTGTTACCGTTTAAGTTACACCGTTTGCGAGTAGAGAATCACCGAAATGCAATTTTACTCCAAAATCAGTGAGGAGATACTCCCGCTCTGGCGTTTTGTAAATCCGTACAAGTGTAAGTTGGTCAGACACACCGACTGGGATATAGTAACAAGGTAGTGTAACTTTGCCCTAAAATTCGTGTATCGTAAACAAGTGAACTGACCAAAGACTTGCATGTGCCTTAATTCTATGGACATGGTTTTGGACTCAAATTGTAGCGTGACAAAGACGGACACATCCGTGTATCATACATGAAAACTTTATTATTCGCGACATTATGAACGAAAAGTCTTTTCGTGACGTTTAGTTATGAAACCCGTTAGAATGTTGTAAAGAGTTCAGATAAGTAGTCCTTTGAAAAAGTATATACATATCTTCTTGAATCTTGGTCTTACACGAACCTTCTGTTTGACATTCTCGAAGAATGTTATGGGAGTGATTGGACGGATGAGTCCAGATTTTGCAGTCATGTTTTTATGAAAGGGTTAATACGTAGTGAAAGTGTACGCTTACGCTGACGTGTTACGTTTGTCTTGTGAAAAACGTGTTAAGTAACACCATGAACGGTGTCCTGCTTCCCCGATAGCGGGTGTATTGTTTCCATAAAAACAATGGCAACCCAGCTGCCACCTATTTCAGTGTAAAGTTTCCTTTCTGTTTTTACAGTGTATATATACAATAAGGAAATATCTATGTCTTGTTTAAGGACACTACCGCCACTTGGTACTGGTGGGGATCGAACCCAGAACCCTCCGACCCTGAGACGCATCCTCTACCATTACACCAAGGCGGCTTCATTCAGTTTAGCATCTAGTCAGTTTTCGTTTAAACCTGGACTTCATTAGACCTAGTTTCATTAATGTTGCATGACTACCGTCACTACTGTATTGACCCTTTCATCGAAATTTATCTCCCAAAGGACATCGAGGCCTTATATCGATCATCAACGTTCATCTAATCAAGCCTTAGAATTTACTAATTATTCCCTGTCGAATAATCTTGGTAGAACGTCACATACGAAATAATTTCACAGAAACTAATGGTTTCTAAAAGTAGGCACCATACACTCCCCACTATCTGACGGATATGTCTGCAGAATCAAAATTGGTTGAGAATCACTCACACGAAATTCTTTAAAAATCTGACCAAAGTTTCAGGCAAGATTATTACATTTTCTTTATAGCTATATATGAAGGGAGATGAGCAACTTGTCTCGGAGACCATGCATATTGACGTTACATTGGTAGAATGTAACCGGAAGAACATTCCAACGGTTTAAGGTTTTTTCATACGTAATCAAATTAATGCACCGGGGAAATTCTGCATGGAATACGATCTTTTGAATGACATCCATCAAATTGTTACAGAGATACTGTAGAACCTTTTTACGAAAATGATCAACGGACGGACGGATTTACCTATGGGTGAGCAAAACCTTTTTTTAGCAGATCTGAAAATAAAAGTTAATGCTTCAGAAGTACAAACTTAAGCTATTAGGACCGTATCTTTGAAGTCAAAACACGAGTTTTGTGAAATTCAAGGTTACATGCCTATCTGTTATCAATACCCTATAATAACTACCAAACAAATTCTGATGAGCCCAGCCCAAAATATTAATGCCAAATGGTCATTTACCGAGTTATGACAAATGATTGCGTGACGAAGTGTCAACTAGCCCATCTATTAAGGTAAACTATATATCAGTTCAAATGCAATTACAAGTTATCAAAATAGTTTCTCCTCTAGATACAAAAGGTTAAAATTCTTTTACAAATTGTTCTGTCATATTTGACTGTTAACTGCGTAACACCCTAAATCGTGTACAATACTGAGCCAGGCTGGTATAAGACTGTCTTTGTCAGAAAATAATCCACCCATGTTAGTCTATCTATACCAATCTAATGAAAACGTTCTTTTGATATCTCGTAATTGTAAAACATCAATTTATATTGATCCGACATAAATTCGTTTTTAAATTTAAAAGAAAAATTGGTCTTTTAAAAGTGGGCAGTTAATACGCTCGAGTATCAATCATTCCGAGTAAATATTATGATTACAGCAAATATAAGGCTACAATTGTTAGATGATACATTAATCTTTGATAGATATGTGTATCCGTTTTGGAATTTATGAAATACTGATAAATGTAAGGTCAAAAGAAAAATACATTCTGACGAGAGACGGTTGGTAAAACACGGCAATTTCCCCATGTATCCAACAAAATGCCCATTAAGTACCATTAGAGTATATTAAGTCATTAAAACTATTATTAAAGGTTTATATGAACAAATTAAAAAAACATAAACATGTAACTCAAGACTCTTATTAACTTGTTTTGATACTTTTAACATGATTTCATATTTTATAAGGATGTATGACCACAAGGTAAGTTACTATCAAGCTGGCGATTCTATACAAGAGCAAGACACGGCGTTACGGGCGGATAACAAAACTGATTTTGGTTGTGGTTGCAAGGATGAGAAAACACACGAGGACCACTACATCGCCCGTCCGAGTCTGCAAAGAACACCAGCAACACTTGATTAGACATGCATGACGCACGTTGCACATGCATACCGGACTGTAATAAAAATTCGTGTCAGTTTGAACATTCCGAAAATAGAATGGGACATCAAGTTTACAACAGGTTTACATCTTGGCCTTGAGATCTAGACAAACTTGGACCAACTTTCAGAACGATTTGGTATAAATTGTAGTCACCGATGTTCGCAATGTCTTCTTTCGATTTGATCGTGTGAACGGTTTGACCCGATGAGACCAAAGTGCAACAGGACAAAAATTCTGACTAATTTTCATGACGATATAGTGCAAAATATAAACACTATTGTCCAAAATGTGTTTTTTATAATCTGACCTGATTTAATATCAGATTTATTTTTACACTCCGACAGTAATCATGCATGATTTTGGACCTCGTCTTACATTTGCTTGTATTTTTGTAAGCGTACATCCATTCCGGAAAAGGAAAACTCTGGATGGAGCCCTAGCTGGGTCTGGGTAAGCTGTTTTTAGTATGGTCGTGTTTGCTCCGCGGTTGAGGTTAGATTCTTTAACATTGCAAAGAACTTTTCCTCCTAAAGATCTGTCAAAATCCTTCCTAATACATGGTAAGATGCAGACAGCTATCTCAAAATTGAGCACTGTGAAAAAGCATGATTTGACTCTGTGCGAATTATTTTGTCAAATCATTTTACTGAAAAGAGGTCACCAACTCAAGATCACATATGCTTGATGCACACAAACGAATTTAGGTTGTACATGTATCCAAACATGACATATACATCAAGACCTACTAGTATTTACACTTCTGTATTTACTCTTAATTCTTACATGTACAAAGGCCTATTTACTTACCTCTGACACAATTGTAGCAAGATATTTAATGACCAAAGCACCGTGAGTGCTGCATGTCTGTGGATGTAGATGGGTAGGTGGGAAAATACGTTTACAACAAACTGGAGACACATTTGTTCGTGTAAATGTAAAATGACTGAAGAATTGAACTTATTTCGTATCTTTATCTCTGTTGTAAGTGAACACAGGTCAGTGGCTGACAAAATGCTTACATGCTTTATATGTTGTTTGTCTGATGTTTGTGTGTTTTGTATAAACTGAGAAATGCGAATAAACTTGTAAATGCCTTTCCCTCCTCCCATCTCTTCTTTCAAGAGGGAACATGAACTTTTCTATGAGGAGCAAATATCCTTTAACCTTAAAGTGATAAATATAAGCTTTTTAGCACCTATTATTTTCTTAGTATGTGGCATTCTTGTGTTAATTTGATCAACTAATCTACCTTCTTATTTCCAAGAACACCACAATGCCGAACTAGAACAATCAAGCAAATGCACACAAAAGTGTATAGTAAAGACTGTTCCTTTCTTTCTGGAATTAAATTCAAACTAACCAAAACATTTCCCTGCAACAGAATGGAAACATAAGGTCTCTAAATATTTAGGCACCAAATGAAGTAAGTGACCACAAGTAAGTCTTCCTTCACTTGGCATTTAATGACAGTCTTAACATGGTACATTTCAGAACTTTGTTTCACAAATAAACCAAATGTCACTGTCCGACTTTCCCTGCCCTAGAAGGAACTGATCTATTCCAGTCTTGTCTTGCATAGTATGATCATCAAAACAACCAAGGCTACCAATACATTCTCCTGCAGTACTAGAAATGTCACATAACCAACTCCCTTTCATCCCCAACTGCGATATGGTTCTAGTACCGGTACTTGATAGGTTGAAGTTGAATGTATTCATGTCCTTCATGTGGCTTGGTTTTTCACCTTTGTTTATTGTAGGTGACAAAATAATTGGACTGTCAGGCATCAAGTAGACATCACTGATTGCCATGGATGACTCTGACTGGTTACTACCTTGTGAATGATCTGAGTCATCGGATGCTGTACTACAAATAGCTGAGTCATTCCTCTCAGTGACATGGAGGTCATAAGGACTGAGATGGATGTCCATTCTACCACAGTCCGGGCAGTGCATCAGGTCAGTGTCATCAACAATTGTATAAAGTCTGCTGCATTCTGTCTGATCAACTGCATTCAACTTCCTGTCAGCATTGAGTCTTGTACACCCAGGACAGTAAGTGAAAACATCATCTGATGAATTGCTTGTCCTATACTCAACAATTGGTCTGATAAGCCTTCTAGGCAAAATTTCTGTATTATCCACAAGATCTCCCTCCATTTTCCCCTGAAACAAATCTGAGACATTACTTGCAGATGTCAGAGAAGGGACTGTACCATCATATTCTTCTTGGTTTAGTTCAAAACTTACATTTAACTGGTCATTTTCATGTTTGTTTTCCATTGTGGAATACAGCCCATTATCAAAAGATGAAACTGATGCTGTATGTCTTCTCCTGATAAAAGCCTCATCAGTGTAACTGGTTGTCTCTTCTTGTAAGTCTGTTTTAGAAATCTCAACAATGGTACAATTCTTTTCTGAAATCTCTGTTGTCACCATCAGCTTTTGGGAAGGACCAGCAATTTCATTTTCATCAGGTCTGTTACCTGGAGAACCAGAGAGCTTTTCAAAACCTGTTGGAATGTCATGGTCGTCAAGGTCAAGCATGTCTGTGTCCATGGTGTCAGAGTTGATCCTGTAGTAATCATGCTCCAGGGGCACCTGTGATAATAAAACGTACATGAATGACTCACTAAACTGGCATGGCACACTGCAGTCAATGCAATCTAGTATTACTTAATAATGAAATAAGATTTATTTAGAAATGAATTTTTTAATGTTTCAATTTCTTAGTTCTGACTTGAAATGTCTTTTTAAATTAAGAAAAAACTTACATCGAAATTGAAGTATTCCAGATAGGCATCTTCTTCGAGCATACTTGTGAAGATCTTGCACAAATCAGTGAAGCTTGGTCTTCCATCAGGAGTCTCCTTCCAGCAGTCAAGCATAATGCTGTATCTGAAAACAGATGATATAACAATAACTGTAGAATCCACAACAAATACTGGTCTTCACCTGTCCTGCAAAAAGTCATTTCTGTAAGCAGAGCACTTTACACTGAACCTAGCAGAGAAATGGTCATTGCATCTAATATATACAAAGCTAAGTGCAATAAAGAAGAAATGCAAAACTCTTTCTATAGCCTCAGTACACCAACGAAAGACCGTCTTAAGTTTTTTTTGTCCTAACCCTCTACATATTTGGTTTATGTCCTGTAGTATTTGTCTATCATTATGATACTTAATTGAAACTCCTTGCAAGTTTAACAGTCAAGCAAAAACACAAGTTGATATAAATATATTTTACAAACAAAATTTATGTGGGTCTAAACTCCTCTGGGTCTGAACTCCTCTGCAAAGGACATGTCTCTGTCTGATCTGATATAGAAGTCTTAAGCCTTCAACTAAATGCAGGACAAATTTTGGAAGAGGTTTATTAAGAACTTTGCTAAAATCTGTCAGCTCTATGTGGCTTGAAGAGTTTTCTTTCAACGCTTCTTTTCCTTTAAAGTGACCTGACCCTTTACTCTTAAAGCTACTCGCTCTAAGATTTTCATGAAAAAATAAACTCTTTGAAAATAACATATTTTAGAACTTATAGTCAAATAAAAATGTTTCAGTATAAATTCCGGTGAATTATATCTGTAAATTTGAAATAATATTATAAAGCTTTACATGCGCTTTTGAAATTCAATCAACTTCCAAGGTCATATTGCACACATTAAAATCATGTACTGTACATTATGAGAACATGAAACAATACAAGCCAGACCAATTTAGTTTCGAGAAATTATAGTGAAGAAGGAAATATTAACCTTCAAATAAAATATCTAATATATAAACTGAATCCAGAACTAAGCACAATGCTTAGTAAGCATGTTTAGCCACATTTAGACATATTTTACTTATTAAGTAATCAAGATCTCAGATTACTAATTTGTAGAAAACAGTATAATTACATACAGAGTTTGGAAGGTTTTTTTAAGAATAAAGCCAAAGTACCTTCAGCATTTAGGTAATTATGCCACTTTGTGGAATTACCAATTTGGAGACTATAAGAAAATCTGTCAAAACATAAAAAAGCTATTTTGTTAAAATGCAAAAAAAAAGAATAATCTTTATGAATAAATGTTATATGTTGATTGCCAAATCCAATTATCTTGAACTCCATATAAAAACAATTATTATAAAGTCTTTGATCTTAAAAAAACTGTTGAATATGACTTACAAATGATTATTCAAAACACGCAATTTTCTTATTTTGGAAGTTAAATGTTTTAGAATACGACCAAAATTTACTTAGATTTTACGTCAAACAGATCTTGATACAATTTCTTTACATGCAGTTTTCTTTTAAACTGTCAATCTGTGAAATTATGGATCAAGCCTTTGAGATAATCACTGATACATTATTAATCATACTGTATCCCAATTTACTGATAAATAATATAAGTTCTTAATTTTCAAAGGTTTACTTGTTTAAACAAAAAAACTAACTCATGCAATGTACATAATTAAGTAAAAAGTGACAATGAATCTCTCCAATACTGATGTAAGCCTCTGGCATTAATCCACCATATCCTTAAGTATCAAATAATGCAGTCTAATAATTTATATCATGTGAAGACTTAACAAGTTCATAATTCCCTTTCTGAAAACACACAAAGTGAGGGTAAGTAAAAATATGAATTCTGATACAATAATTAAGGGAAAGGTGTGGATTCTTACACAGGATTTAGTGAGTACAAAGTGGAGCTACAGACACAGTACATAAGAGATAAGTTGAGATTGTGAAACTGAAAGGTAAGGCAAACGAAAAGACAAGATTCAGTCACAGAAGACAAGATTCAGACACAGAAATTTTAGGCAAAAGAAAATATTCTGACAAAGAAATTTTAGGCAAAAGAAAATATTCTGACAAAGAAAGGTTAGGCAAAAGAAAAGATTCTGACACAGAAAGCTAAGACAAGATTCAGATAGGCAAATGAGAATCTGGCACAGAATGGTAAAGCAAAAGATGAGATTCTGAAGCAAGGCTAAAAAAAGAGATTTTGATACAGGAAGGTAGGACAAAAGAAGATATTCTGATAAACAACAGTAAGGCAAAAGATGAAATTTTGACACAGAAAGGTAAAACAGGAGGAGATTCTGACACAGAAAGGTAAAACAGGAGAAGAGAATCTGACACAGAAAGGTAAAACAGAACAAAAGATTCTGACACAGAAAGGTAAAACAGGAGAAGAGATTCTGACACAGAAAGGTAAAACAGGAGAAGAGATTCTGACACAGAAAGGTAAAACAGGAGAAGAGATTCTGACACAGAAAGGTAAAACAGGAGAAGAGATTCTGACACAGAAAGATAAAACAGGAGAAGAGATTCTGACACAGAAGGTAAAACATGAGAAGAGATTCTGACACAGAAAGGTAAAACATGAGAGGAACAGTAAGGCAAAAGAAGTGATTCTGACAAAGAACAGAAAGGTAAAGAAGTGATTTTGACAAAGAACAGTGAGGCAAAAGAAGTGATTGACAAAGAAAGGTAAGGCAAAAGAAGTGATTCTGACAAAGAACAGTAAGGCAAAAAGAAGTGATTGACAAAGAAAGGTAAGGCAAAAGAAGTAATTCTGACGAAGAAAGGTAAGGCAAAAGAAGAGATTCTGACAAAGAACAGTAAAGCAAAAGAAGTGATTCTGACAAAGAATGGTAAGGCAAAAGAAGTAATTCTGACAAAGAATGGTAAGGCAAAAGAAGTGATTCTGACAAAGAAAGGTAAGGCAAAAGAAGAGATTCTCACAAAGAACAGTAAGGCAAAAGAAGTGATTCTGACAAAGAAAGGTTAGCAAAAGAAGTGATTCTGACAAAGAAGAGATTTCAGTATTTTTTCTTATGCAAAAGATTTTACTGCATAATGATTACATTATGTGACACAACATTTTCAACATTGTTGGATTTCTAAAATTGTTCAATCACACAAAATGGCTTTACTTGTCAGTATTTGTTTCCAAGCCGAGAAAAGTTATTTTATTTTGCTTCACTGATTCACGGTGGGGAATCACATGATCAAAATAATCTCTAAACAAAAGTAGATCTCAGAAAAATGTTAGAAAATAATGCAAGTCGTTTAGTTGTAAATTAAAAATATAGCCTATCTTATGGTATCATAAAAGTATTATAGAACTACACAGGTTTCAATCACAGTCACCTTCTAACTGTGTTGAACACTTAAATAAAATTATGTCAGTTTCTCGAAGTGTTCAGCACAATCGGAAGGTGGCTATGATTGAGACCTGTGTAGTTCTATAATACTTTAATGTTGCCATAAGATAGTCTACATTTTACATTTACAGCTAAACGGCTTTCATTATTTTCCAACTTTTTTCTGAGATCTACTTTTGTTTAGAGATTATTTAAATCACGTGATTCCCCACTGTGCTGATTGGTCACTGATTGAATGATAAATTATTAATAATCTTTATTTGCTCTTCTTACTAAATTTGGAATCAACAGTACATTTATAAATGTTTTTAAAAGAATCATTTAACAGTTAAAGGTTTCACTTGTTTATTATTGCAAGGGTGGAACACAAACTGATCTAGAGCTGTCAAACTTTCTGTTGGTAGAAGAAGTATGAATGAAACATTAGCTGTAATACCTCAAACCGCTCATTCATGAATTATGATTATTCTTAATATAACTACTTGACGACTTTATAATAACACACTATTAAACCAACTTTATGGGTTTCTGGTTTCCAAATAGTTCTATCTGCTGTTTAGAAAGGCTTAGTGTTAAGGCATTATTAACAGAATAGAAACTTCTGATAGAATAGAAAGAACATTGTGAATAATATTTAATTTGTGATTTTATCACAGAAGGGATCAGTTCATGTTCTTTTGACAGCTGTCCCCTTGTCAAATTCAGTTTGTCACTGAAATAAGAATTTATAATAAAACCCAAACAAGGCAAGGTTATGAATGACAGTGACAATGATAGTTGTTCTGACCAACCCTTAACAAACTACAGACACAACATGTATGTTACAGTGTTTCTATCCATATATCAGAGTTTAGACAACCAAGTTTCACTGCTGGTACTTGTACTAACACAATGATTTCAATCAGTATTTTCATTACTCAGAGACCAGTATCAGACAGTAGCAGCATTGCCAGGTTGATTATGCAAAAACAAACACAGGCTGTTCAATATGTACTTTTATCCCCTTTACAAATATGAATTTAGATATTTGTAGAATGTTTCAAAGCATAAATGTATTGCCTTTTGTTTGCTATTTCAGAATGCAATATTATATTCAGATGAGAGCATACCCTAGAGATAGAAACATCATTAATTTTGTAAAATGTGTAACATTTTTAGTTTTCAGTACCTGCCACATACAAGAGACTTCGTTTTCTGCACAAGCCTTCCCATACAGATGAAGGAGACAATAGGTCTTTACACTGGTCTTACAGCAACTGTACACACAGTCTACCTTCTCCCAGTATTGTTTGTGGTACTACACAAGAGACGTATTTAGCATTGATTGAACATGTAAAGCAAAATTGTGATTGAGGAGGTGTGCGGTACTAAGTCAGTGTAATATTGCAACATGTACTTGTGATCGAGGAGGTGTGCTGTATTAAGTCAGTGTAATATTGCAACATGTACTTCTATTTATGTTTTGTATATTATATGTTACATATGGCGAACAACATTGCATACCAAACCTCACTCTGCTATTGTCTTCTTATATATTATTTTCTAAAGAAACAAGAACATACACATATATAGGAAATTTAGAAACTAGGGTGGGGGTTCCAGCGGCACTTCTTTACCATGACATCACATTCAAACTTATCATAGCACCGCCTCATTCAGCTATATAATCTAGAGAAATGTGATTAACACAAAGTGGAACTTCTGACACAGCTGAAGGTTAACAGACAAGCCAAGGTCCTAGATTGGTCACCTGATATAATACATAATACTAAATCTCAGGATTATCCAACTGATGGTTATCTGTGTAGTATGAAATGTCCACCTCTGCAAATCTAAGAAGGATTATAACTGATACCATCAAATAATACCAAGTCAGCCCCAGATTATACAAGTGAAAGCAATTACACTGTATATTCCCATTGTCTGAAATCTTCCAAGTTATCATAATACTTCAGTAATTAATTGATTCACATTTGTGTAAGTACAGATATTTTTACTGTTAAGTCATAATGGCTTAAGTGCTAAGTCCGCAGTTTTAAAATGTTTTTTTCTCCATTTTACTTTCGAGAGATTAAAAGTATGACATTTTTGACCATTTTTAAGATAGACACAAAAACAACTTGTTAATTTAACAAATGACCACACTGTTTCACACACTTTGTAATGTAACTATATGTTTATCACTGGAAACTACTGTAATGTCTAGCACTTTATACCAAATCCTGTCATTTTCAAAGTCAGCCTTTTCTTAAATAATAATATCTACTTTCCTGACTTATCTCTCACAAAATGAAGCAAAAGTATTATCTAAACACTTGGCTTCAAGAAAATATTACAATGAAACCAGTAAAGATATTTATGTAGTAAATAATAAAAGCAAAGTATGCTAAACCTTTCAGAATATGAGTGTTTCTACACTTATATCTATTGTTATAAAAACAACTAGAACTGACATAAACACTTATTAATTTCTTTGCAGTTGTAATAAATACAGAATGGTTTTAGGCTATCAATGTATAAATCAAATATTATATAATATTTTCATCACAATGAAAAGTTGCATTCAGTACACTACATACAGTTTTATAGTAGCTTGCAGCAAGAGGTGGTAGTGGATAGCTACACTTGAGTGGGTGGTAGTGACTAGTTAGTTTGTAAATGTGTGTTGCACATAGCCTGTAGTGCTGTCACATATTTGCAACAACTTCAAAGAAGCAGACTGTTTGTAAAGCTGCATAATATAAACATTAATGTCAATAGGACAGAAGTACTTAAAACATAATATATTACACTGAGGTCATATTTCATATAATTTTTAACAATTTTATTGTTTGTGAATGGACAAATCAATTTTTGATAAATGATAATGTGAAACAAAATGACATATTTTTGATGGTCTTGCTTCTTTTCAATGTCAAATTTGTGTTGTGGTAGCACTTTCTTCGTGTGGAAGTGTGAAATGAAGATGTACATCAAAGGCAGAGGAAATAATTGGTATCAGAATTTGACATGAAATGCCTCGTTATACCCTTATTAAATGCACTTATGTGCATCATTTCGGTCAAGTACGAGGTGAGGCTATATACGTACAAATAAATCTATCTCAAAGCGTTGCCTAGTCACATCCATCAAATTATATGGCAGATATTTGCAAAAATTTTTGTGCCAGCGCCACAGCAAAAAGATTAATAACTGTCAACAAAATAGTAAAATCTGAACAAGAATGGGGCAATATGCTTATAAATGTGGTAAAAAAACTTTTAAAACAAATGAACAGCATTGTACAAACACTACTATATCATAGGTTAAATGTAAAATAATCAATAAAATTGTTGTGCTTTCATGATTTTTGCAGCATTAAATGTTTGTGACACAAGAAAGTGATGGTTCTTTGATAGTGTAACACTTTAATACAAGTAATAAAAACAAGTTATAGGATACAAAAATAACATTGACCTTTAAACTACATAGCAGCTCAGCAGTCTTCTGAGCAGTTCAATAAAGTATTCAACCCATAATGAAGCACTTCCAACTCAACACTCTTGAATAGCCTTTAATTTATATACAATATAATAGCAGCTTATTTTTCCCCTCAGCATTCTAGTCAGTTTGCGTGGCCAATGGCTTTCTAATTCTACAAGTGAAGTTCAACTCCCATCGAAACTCATTTCATTTTTACCTTTTTCTTCTGTTTTACTTATCTTTTTCAGCTTTAAGACAATTAATAAGGTATTAAAATATTGTACTTGCTGATTTCAGATCTGGTTATTTGAAAAGGTCATTCTTCTTTGCTATTATATTAAGAATAGTATAAAGACAAATTTATCAGAGAGGAATGCATGCCCCTTTCATAAATTTCTCATTTTGCTTTGATTTTTATCCCCTAATGAACTTGTTTTCATCAAAAACTTTGAACTTTGTAATGATACACATCATGATAAATTTGGCAGGCTCATTACGAGGAGTCAATGCGAAACTATCCTAAGTGTATATAGAAATAGAAGCAGATAGGATAGTTTCGCTTTGACCCCTCGAAATTTAATTTAGTTGGTGGGATTCAAAGACTAAATGTGCTGTTAGTGTAACTCTACTGAATAATTAATATCCAAATATATATATGTTAAATTGTTATAATGGCTACTGAATATTGACAAATTATTCTTTCTGTACGCTGTAATTATGTTGCAGGGAAATTGAAGGACTAGAATACACTAAGTGAACCATTTCAGTGTGAAGGATCATGCTGATCAAGTGAGTAAAATCTCACCACAAACATTTATATGGAAATCACAGGCTCATGTCAGTGTATGTAATAAATTAAATTGGTCAAAATTTTAATTTTTTATATCCAAAATCTGCTGCAGACCTTAAGAACAGAATTAAGACACAAATATTAGTAAAGCACCAAGACTGTATTGTCATGACCTTTCCCTTTTGTCTTTATGTCTGGAATTTCTAGGAAAACAAAACTGGTATGATATATTAGGTTGATCTTGGTGAGAAACTCTTCAGTAAATGAGATCTCCATAAATCGTACAGGTGTTGTGCTAAAGTAAGACATATTTCATAGAAAGCTGCTTCATTCCTTGGTAGGGAAGCCGGAATCCAGCATTGAGGAATGTGACCAGGTGTGTAGCCCTCAGAGATACAATCAATAAGTGATATTTACCAACATTTAACCCTGCAATCAATAATATATCTGCTATCTCTAAAGCCTTTAGCTACAATGAAACAAGTATACCCTAATCTCAGTTTATCAGGTATGAAGCCATCGGTTCTACTGGCAGTAATTCATAAACTTAATTGATATTAGGCAATTAAGAACTGTGAAATGAAAGGTAATGATAAACTATATCTAGATGAGAGTTGTGAAATCAAGAGGCTAATATATTACTGCAGTATGATTTACTCCCAGTGCACGAGATAGGCTAGATCACAGACTGATGAGTTCTCTGAAACCTGTGAACAAACATCCAACTTGAAATTATACATTTTACAGCTGGATAGCAAGTGCCATAGTGAAAGCCCACTGTCCCAGTGCAGAAATAAGCACATATACTACCAGAGTGAAAGAGCATTTAAAAACTCTGGGAAATGCATGCCTTGCAAAAATAAAATTTTTCTTTATACATGTACATACAATATATTATAAGGAACCAGTATAAAAATATGTCATTTATGTCCAAATTAACAATGGTATTATCTTAAATATGAAAGTATGCTGATGGCTTTA
>JAFMSR010001766.1:0-25009 GCA_022818135.1 Saxidomus purpurata
CTTGAGTCTTGTCAAAAGACGTAATCATAGTTCTAGGCTGAATTGAGTTTATATAGGTGTCAGGGAGGGAGAATAACACATTCATGGATTGCATTGCAAAATCTTGTAAGATTTAGGTCCAACTAAAAATTTTTACAAGTTGGGCGCAAGATCTATCTAATGGATGCAAATACTTTCAAAGTCCGGAAAAAATGGCAAAAGTAGATTGTTAAAATCTTCATTCTCGTTCATAGTATATCACAACATGTAATTATAAAATTTGTCACATAACTACTGAAACCAAAAAAACAAACCATTCTAGATGCCATCCATTCTTTACCAGTTTTACATGTGGTTAGTCATAGATATATAACCTAAGGGTAGGGACTGTGTGTTTTGAAGTGGTGAGTGCATATTTCACTGATTGTGGTTCTCAAAGTTACTTTGCAACTCTTGATCTGGGTGGCCAAAATAAAGCAACGAATTGGTTTTCAATATAAAGTCTAAATAAACATGTTCATTTTGTTTAAATTTAACCAGCTCTCTTGCTTCTATCTCTTAAATAACAATACTTAGCCAGCAGTGAAAAATAACCAAGACTTTACACATAGTTGATTTACCAGTTTTTTACAATTGTGTGATTCATATATATCAGGAATTTTGATTTTATGTCATTGAGTTATGTTTCATCTCAAACAATAATTGATTAAAGCATTAACACATCTTTAAGTTTATGAAAATTGAAAGTAAAAAATTATTTCTTAAAGTAAATGTAAAGTGAAAGTAGGAAGTGACAAGAGATACTTTATTTCACAGGTAGTACTGGATCATATAGATCTCTACTGGTACTAGGGTGAGCTCGTTCCTCGTTTTTCTGCTGCTTAGACCTGATCTACTTATCCTAACATCAAATCTCTCGTGCATTAGGCAGTTTTGTTTCATCATTGTTCATTCGTTCATTTTTGGAGATTGGGCTTGTTTCATTGAAACTTTGTGACAGTTTTTGTAAAAAAAATGAAAACATTTCATGCGGGAAAATAATTGTGGATAATATATTCTGCTCCCTTAATCAAAGGGAGACAACCAGCATGACACTATTGTCTGCTTGAAAATGTTGGAAATGTTTTCATTGTTGTTCAGCCGTTGCTGTTGTTGGATTAAAAACCTGAACACATTTGCACCAGGGTGACAGCTAGTGAAATAAACAGTGTAGTCATAGAAACAATGAATATCTACATATATATGAACAGTATTACACAAGTGGAGCATTCAGACATTTTGATTTTGTATTAAGAACAGTGTGTAAGTGAAAGAAATTATTTAAATGTCCGTACAGACAAACTGGACATAGCACAACACAAGGAATTTCTCTATGACTTGTATGAAAGTTTAGCTTGCAGTAGTGTGACTAAACGTTTTGCCTTGCTGCAAAGAATGGGCCTGTTTTGTAGCAAGAGTTAGCTGATAGTTACACGTTACACTGCATGCATAATCTATAGAAGGATTGTGGATAAACAATCAATTTTCCTGAACATCTTATGTGAATTATGCTCACGTTATGAAAAACATCCATATATTTTTTAGGATATTTTCCATTTTTATCGTCTTTGTGGTTGTGAACTCTGGGATCATTGTTATTTTATGTTGTTATTATTTAAATATTGTTACGGGATGCTTTCACATCTCAGATAAAATTTAGGTTGAAATAGTTTGTAGCAGTAGTATTAAAACTTACTTAGATTTTAAAACAGATTTTAAAGGATTATAAAAAATACATTTTAGGACTATAGTTTCTAATTTTACATGCATTTGCATTTTAAGGGCTCTGTGTTTATATTTGGCATACACTGAAATCTCAAAAATTCAATATCTGTGTATATATTATATCTGTGATAGTATTTTACCATGTTTATAATCCTTATACACCACATTTTAAATCAAAGGCAACAAGATATTTGCATGTGCCATAAGCCATTGAGTACTTATAAAAAACTTATGTAGAGATGTTTATATATACATATATATATACAGCAGTGCTGTTCAGTAACATTCCAGTGAAGATTTGCTCTCATGCTGTACCAAACACAAGAAATGTGGTTAACATCTTACGCAATGTTTCTTCCATACAAGCTTTTAATAAGAGACCTTTTAAACATTGATTTGAGTCTGGTCCTTCCCAGGAACTATGGTTTAGGTAAACTGCAAACCAACATAAATATTGTTGACCAAAGAAGGACTAAATGATCATTACTTTGATGTTTATTTATTTGATGGTAAGGAAATATGAAATATTGTTTCATTTTAACATTTGGGGTGACTTTGTAAGGAAGTTGTAGAAGGGAAGTTTGGAAGAGAGAAAACCTACATTTTCCCAGGTAGGCTATTGTCTTTGCTAAATAGTTGAACTCGAAGTATTATAGGAAGGAACATTGTGTTGTAGATTGTCATGGAAACAGTCTCACTATGAATTATGAATTTATTGCCATGTATCATCATGTTTTGGTGCTGCTACTGCTGTTTGACAGAATTAGTTCTATTTCTGCACCAAGTTTTAATCTGCACATTCCGTCCATGTGTTTTTTTCATTCACATTTTTATTTTGCATGTATAAATTTACTACAAAACAATATAGAATACACAGGTAGTTAGTTGTTTGGCTTTAGATATTTTTAGCTGTTTTATAATAATGAGAAAAGGATTACTGGTTACCTTAATGTTGGTTTGCTAGGGATTTGTAGAAATGGAAATTAAAATTTGCTATTTCTGGATATGTCCTGGATGAAGATTTTTTTCTAAAGAGTTGTCTGACAAAGAATTTTGTAGAGCTTGAAGTAAATTAGATTTAGTATATCTCAGCATTAAATTATTTTTTGGAAAACCGTACAGGAATCTTTTAAATTTGTTGGTTTTGGGTTATCAAAGTTGTTTATCTATATCCCTGCATGCTGGGATTGGGGCTATATAGGAATTGTTCATGGCCTTTCCCAAATTATGAATCAAAATACCCTTTAGTATTTCCTAAATTGCTTTCAAAATTAGTGCACATGAACAGCATTGTACCATTAAGTTTCTCAAGGTACATAACTCTGCTGATGATTAATTATAAGTTATCTCCCATTATCAACCTGCATTGGTGGTGTATGGGTCATCTTCAGTGACCATTTCATATCTGACTTCCCTCTTAGTGGATGAGCTTTCAATGAATTAAGCTTTGCTTATTTTCTAGATTCATTTTGTAGACTTTGTGTGAAGTGATGGATTACTAGAGGTTATACAAGTACTGACTGAAATATTCACAGGAAGGGGTTAGGGGAAAGAAATATAATTATAGGCACTTACAACTACATGAAAATATTCTAGTCTGCTTTTATCCATTTTAATAATTACAAAATTTGATAGGTACAAAGTTTGTTTAAAATGTAAAAAAACTACTAATGTTACACCATGAGAACAAATTTTAGAACTATGGTGTAACATATCTTGTGTATCTTGTACATGCATTGTATGTTTGACGCTGTGTTCTGTTTGAGCCTTATTTAAACCCATTGGCTTCCTGATCGTAGGTTTTAAGTATTAAAGACCCTAATTACAATGTCAATGCAAGAAGCTGGTATGTCTTCAGTTCATACTTGGTATATACCTCTGGGATCTGTTTGTTCTGTTGTAACATCATGTGCAGTGAAAAATTCTGGAACAAAATGTTTTGAAATATCTGTATGAAACTTGATGAAAATACAAAAAGGTTGAACTTTTTACCCACTCTACAAAAAAAAAAAAAAAAAAAAATTACTATATTATCATATTCTGTACTCCCAGTTCTGTCATGTTCATTATTCAAGTTGTACTTCATTGTTCTACCATGTAAAATTGTTCACACTTTGGTAACCAAAGCAATCCTGGACTGGACAGATGTGAAAGAATTCTTATTTTACCAAAGTTTGAACAGTTGAACATTTGTCTCTCATTCAGTGTACCCATCTCCTATATTTCATTAACCTTTTGCATGAATGACCTTCACCCTTTCACATGACCTTGACACTTATTGAACCCTTATTTACAAGCAATCTACGCATTTTGTAGTGAACCACTTGCCTCAGTTCTTGTAGATCAAATTATCCTTAATTATCTTTCATTATGTTCACTGCATCTAGGAAATCCTGTTTTAAAAAAAATTGTCATGAAAAGTTGTTTCACCATAACAGAAATTTTGGTAACGATTTTGGTAATGTAAAAAAGGGAAAATCATTACAGGCAGAAACAAAAGCAAAAAACACAGAAAAGAATCATTTTATTTTGACTGAACTTTTGGGCTCCTGAATATGACTTACTCATGATCTAGACTCTGCACAGAATTCATGGTGATTTGTTGCCATAGTTACACAGAAATGACCAAAGCACACTCACTCTTTAGAGAGCTAGTTAGAGGGAAGAGAACTGTGGTTTTAATGTCTGGATTGCAGTGAATTAATACAAATATATCAGTATTGTCTTGTCAGTAATTAACTATATCAAATCTAATGTTCTGTGATACTTTTAACTGTTTTATTGTTTCTTTTTTACCTTTAAGTAAAAGAAATGATGTAATTCTGTAATTGTTGATGTTGTACTACAGCTACTAGCAATATGTGTAAGACATTGTGATATTTTCAAGGACTCCAGATAGCATTTTTGCTCCTTAGATCTGTATTTAATATTTAATTTATGTAAGACTTGCTTATTTATGTTTTGATATGTAATAAAATAATTTATTTATTATATAAGTGTTCATTTTCCCTCCTAATGCCCTACATTGTGAGCTAGCGGAAAACTGTCTGCCTAATAGAAATTAAGTGTTTCTTTTGGAAGCTGATTTCTTATTGGTTGCTAAGGTAGATAGAAGGCATGGCAACAAGGGATGATTGGACAATTATTGCTCTGTAGAATGCATTAGATCAGTGCAGCATTTGAAAACAGGGATAAAGGGCTTCATATCAGCACCAGCATTATGTTGGATTTCTTGCTAAATCTATCAGTCATGCTTAGTGTATCTAATGACCATACGCCATGACCTTTCATAATTAGCCTTTGTAAATAGTTCAAAAGCATTATGGCCACAGAAGAATTTTCTGGAAAGAAGGATTTCTAAATATGATTTATCTAAACAAAGACCAGCGTATACAAGTGTTCTATTCTGGTTAACTTGAAAACTTTCAGAAAATTCTGCTGTATAAATATTTAGACAAGATTTGGTCCCTTTACATCTGAAAAGTGCAGAGGGGTTTGCTTATTATCCAAAAATTGTAAAAAACCTGCATTTGTTTTGAAAGAAAGTAATTGTTTCATCAAAATTGGTTTCAATTCCGATAAGGCTGGATCTTTAACTTGTCCAATACATGTACAAAAACAGTTGTAGAAAAGTATGTCATAATGGCTATAATTGCTCCCATTTAAAATGCCAATACCAGATATATTGCAAATTAGCCAAAATATGGAATAAAGGGATAATAATTTCCAAAATAAAAAAAGAATATGCACAGTGTTTTGTTCCAAATGGATTTGTCATGCAATTATAGAAGTTTAAAGGTTAGCATTGTAGAAATGTTTAATGTTTGCATATTAATCGTTTTTTAATTGCCTGTTTATTTAAGATGATGTGTGAAATAATAAGTCTTTTCCAAAGTATTTGTAATTGTTCTTTTAACTTGTAATAAATATTTTAAGTAAAACTCTTTTCTGTAAATATACTTTGCTTTAAATGAATTTTGAAAAAAAAGAAGAAAATTAACTTTTACTGACAAGTATCATGTACATGTATCAATACTTTGTGCACTTAAGTTGTATCTTAAATTTGGCATTTTCCTAGGATCGTCTAAATGATGTACTCAAACGGTGGCAGGAGTATCGTGGCCATTTGGAGACAACCGACCGTTTCCTGAAGGAAGAGTTCCCACACTGGTTAAAGGAGACAGATACTGATATACCCGACAGTAAAAATGATGCTCAGAGAAAGATTGAAGGAGTCAAGGTTTGTTATACATGTTGAATATTAATAATTCATCTCATAATTAGGAACATTCATTGGTTTTATATAGATAATGTACTACCTCACTGGAAACCTTAATTATCTTGTTAATAAGTTAGCAGTGTCTATATGCAGGGATGTCTATATGCAGGGATGGTTATCAGTAAAATAGATCTTATTTAAACATGTATAGCCAGTTCGGGAGTTTACTGGCATGAAGAAGTTTTCTTTGCTGACAAAACATAGGAATATTTTTTGAAAATGTGTGAATGAACAACTTGCATACATCTCAAAGAGGAAGTTTTCATAAGAGGTTTTGCTGATATGACAATGTAATTGTTTCTATAGGGGATGATGGACCGACTGACCACCATGAGACAGGATATTGACAACTGTGCACAGCGATGTGAGAATCTTGGCAGTGTCGACAATCTCGACGAGACTGACTTGCCAGAAAATACACCAATATATAAACTGTCTGAACAAGTCAACACAGATCTGCAACAGGCAACAGGGGAGGTAAGAAAACAATTAATATCATTTGTTTGTCTGGACTATATAAGATTACCAGCAAATTTAGAAGAAATAGAAGCAGTGAAGTGAACTTGTGTTTTATACATTCAACTACTGTTTTGGAGAATGTTCATCTAGACTTCTTGTAGAAGAATGAGTGGATGATGTGAGCAGACTGCTTTGATAATTGCTTGTGGATGGATTAGTGCAAAAAAAATTACAGAACTGCTAAATATGATTAAAATATCAATGCTGAATTTGAAGCTAGATGTGATATCACTGTATCATATGCTAACATGTATCAGGTGTGATATATAGAAATATTGATGCAATGTGTGATCATCACTGTACAATGCTGAATGAAGCATTGTGTATCTTGTATCAATATGCTGAATCATGATGCAATGTGTGAATCATATAAATATGCTGAAACATGAAGCTTGTGTAAATCACTGTATCAATATGCTGAAACATGACGCATTGTGTGATATCACTGTATCAATGCTGAAACATGAAGCAAGTGTGATATATTGTAGCGAAATGCTGAATCATGATGCACTGTGTGATATCACTGTATTGCTGAAACATGATGAAAGGTGTGATATCACTTTATAATATCGAACATGAAGCTTGTCTGAATGTAACATGCTGAAACATAAGCGTGTGATATCACTGTATATATGCTAAAATGATGCAATGTCTGATAACACTATGTGAATTGCATTGTGTGATATCACATACATGTGAAAATCAAGATTGTGTGAAACACTGTTTGAAACTAGCTGCTTCTCTTGTGATATCACTATATCAATATGCTAAACTAAGCTTGTGTTATATCACTGTATGAGATGCTGAAACATGAAGCAAGGTGTGACTGTAGGTTGCTGAAATATGAAGCAAGGTGTTCATTGCTAGTCTGCTGAAAATGAAGCTAGTTGGGATATCACTTACAAGTAGCTAGTGTATCGTATCCAGACCTTCAGTTCTAGCAGATTTGTTATTATCCAGTGGTTACTCTTATCAAAGAGAGATGAAAATACATGATTTAACTTGCATGTTTGTGATCAACAAACATGATTTATGTAACTGATTGATCAAACGTTTGTTCCTTGTCATTGTTACCAGGCAGTTGACTTTCCTTTCTCCATTCACTTTAAATAAATATTTTCATTGATTTACTGTAATTTGTGTACTTCCCCCTTTCAACTGTGCACCATTATGTCAGTTTTGAAGTTTAATACAGACAATTTACAGACCCACTCTGTGTTTGCTATCTGGTCCTAAGTCAATAATGTCAAAACTGTACTTCTGGTTATAGTGTACTCAGCCTAAACTCCTTATATTGATTTATATTTGTCTTTAATACTTTTATACATTGTATTGAGCAAGTTTTGTTGTTTGATTAGTGAATCTTAATATGTAGTCTAGAAATAAAATGTTAGAACCATTTTCAGCTTCAGGTTGGATTTTTCATTTTACAATGCATATGAACTTTCGAAGTTTGCACAACCTTTCTTTTTTTTATCCTGCATATGAGAAACAAGAGTTGAAATAAATCTACCAGAAATCTTTTAATTTGTTTGTACAGCTTGCATTTCTATCTGCTTTTAATCATTCATCATAATACTTGTGTGCTTAAATAAATGTTGAAAGCAAATTTTCATTTACACATTTATCAAAGTACTGGCCTACTTCTGTTTAAATATACTGCTGGAATGTTGATCAAATATTGTTTAAATTTTACTAAATGTGCATAAAAATACCTCTTACATTGTAGGCCTGGTAGTAATTTCACCAAAAGTAATTGCATACCAAATTTGTAAAAAAAAATTGGTAAAATTAAAAAAACAATTAGTACACAAAAGATAATTGGGGACCAGTAGCTCTTGTTTCAAAAGAAAATATGGTAACATGAAATAACTTCAAAATTGCAACTAAGCATTGAAGTCCCCCAACATTACTGAAAATTAATAAAATCCTCATTATCTCATTCATATTTGAACAAAGTGTCAATAATATTACATTGTTACTAATTTCATACCTTGAATACATACAAACTTTAATACCCTACTCCATAGGAATCTCAGCTAGAGACTTTTGGCAATGTTTTAACTGTGAATACTAAGTAAATGAAAATATGGACAGTATAAGAAATGGCAAAAATGCTGAACTTAAATAAATGATGCAGACTTAATTTTTTCAAGAAAAACAAAGAACACAAAATAATGGCAGAAATAAAATTTGATAATCTTTATAACTGAAGTTAATGTGAACTCTTGTTAGCAAATCATTGGAAGACATATAGCAAATGCAAACAATAGTCTGGAAATGGGACAAGCTCAAGGTACTCTGGAGAAGAAGGAAAGAAAAGAGAGGAAAAAACTTGCCAAGCAAGAACTCAAGGCAAGAAAGAAATTAAAGAAAAAGAAAATAGGAAGGAAAACAAGTTTGGAAAAAGAGGATTCTATGCTAAGGACAACAGAAAATGTATGGGAATCTACTATTATCGATCAAGACAATGATGAAACTGAGAATTGGCTTGAAAATCAGCCATCTCCTTGTGGAAACATAAATACATTTGATGGAATAGTTGATGGTACTAACAGTGTAAATAGTGATGAAAAGTTTATACACGGTAATGCTGAAGACATTGGGTCGTATGGCAATGATGGGACATTCCAGAAAAGCCAATTAGAAAGAACTGATGATACAAAGATGAGAGACTATATAAAAGGAGCTATTGTAGAAGTTCATCCGGGCAAGTTTGAAGATGATATCATTGTTGATGAAGATTTTAATGAAGAGTTAACACCACCTCCACCTTCTCCCTTCAGTGATAGGCACTTTCCAGCAGAAGACCAGGTTATGCACGCAAAGGAAAATGCTGAGACTACACCATCAGAAGATATCAAGTTACCTTTTCCAAATTCAGACAGTGAAAATGAATTGGATGAAAAATCTGTTAGTGAAAAAGACAAAGAAGAAGATTTAGAAAAGGCAGTTGTTACCACATATCAGTTTGCAATAAACAGTAAAGCTGAAACAGAATTAGAGAATGAAACACCAAGAGCAGTTGATTTGGTAGAAACAGATGAAAATAGAGAAACTGTTAGTAAGACCAGGCAGCTGCAGGGTGAATTCACAAGCAATGAAAATCTTCAAGTACATCATGAGTTTAGAAGAAGTCAGCCAAGCACAGAAATCTTAAAAACCAATTACTTCCAACAGCTTCCTGACATGTATAAATTAGAAATCAAAGATGAGATACTGCAACAAACTATTCCAGAGTGGTACAAAAGGAGCAAGAAAAACTTGACTGACTGTGTGGAACGCAAGACAATAGCTAAGGCAGGAAATACAAATAAGAATGATGTTTCTTGTGATATAAACCAAAAGAAAGATAAAGAAAAGGATAACATCATTACACATTTGAATTATGCAGCAGAAGGAGAAATAGTTGCTACAGAAAATGACTTACTTCAAAATAAAGGTCACAGACATGAAGATTTAGAACAGACTGCAGAAAAAAAGAAAACCCGAAGTGATGTGATGGTTTTTCAAAAGAAAGTGTTAAAACCTCTCAAAGAAGAAACTGAGAGTGATGAATCAGATGTTGAGACTGATGGAATTACACTAACATTTGAAAACCAAAAACCCAAAAGTTTTGGAGGGACAGATTTTTATACAGCAACAAAAATTAGAAATCCATCAAGAAAAAACATTAATGGAAATGTAAAACTGACTGAAAGTTTAAAAGAACGAGAGAGGAATAAAAGAACAGAGAGAAGTAACTTTAAAAAACAGACCAGTTTCATGACTGCCACAGAAATAAGACAACAAAGAGAGAAGGAATTCCAAAAGGCTAAGATTGATTTTTACAAAATAGAATTGCTTTACAGCACCACAATTTTTATTGACTATTTCTCAGATTTACAGAAATTAAAGACTTTTAACCTTGCTATTGCTCTACAAGTAAGTTAGATGAATTTTTGAGATACCAATCTTTGAAAAGACTGTCTAAGTAAAACATGGTGAAGAACTTAAAACTTATGCAAAAATTTCCCATTTTGTAATTTCAGGTTGAGCGCCGTCTGAACCAACTGAGAGACAACATGCAGCAGTGGGATTCAGTAGACCGCATGAGGGTAGATCTACGTGCCTGGCTTCATGACATGCAAGAAGAAGTAGATGAACTAGAGAAACAACCTTCAAAACTCCATGCAGAGGCTTGTGAAGTTGACATTGGTAAGCTTCAAGGAATTAGAGAAGAAGTACAAGCAAGAGGCCCAGCTGTTGAAGGTCTCTTAGCACGCTACAAGGAGTTGACCCAACATAATCCAGACCTGCAAGACCCTGTTGTAAAAGCTGTCAAAGATGATTGGGAAGAGCTACTGGGACAGATAGAGAACCTAATAGAAGACAGGGAACAAGCCCTTCAAGCTGCCAAGGAACTCCAGGCTAGAGAGAATGAGATGGATGATGACTTGGAGAATTATATCAATGAGTTAGAGAAGATTGAATCTGCCGATGTGGCAACAACACAGAAAGCTGCTATGATGAAGGTAGGTGGGAAAAATATACAGCATATTGAGTCATCAAGTATTTATTTCTATTTTTCACCTGCTCTTGACCCAAACATTGAAAAATTACTGTACATTCCAAAGAGAAGTTTGGTTTGAAGAAAAGAATAAATACTTGAATTATTCAGACTGACATTTTATAAGAGTGTAGAGAAATTTGAACTTTGAATTAAAATTCAAAGTTGAAAGGAGGTAGACTATGTTAGTTATATTTGTTTTGGTATTTGGGAAAGGGAATATCTATATTTTTAACTGTCACTTTCTTTGCTTAAAAAGCTAGTTAAATGGGTTCAGAGTATAAACTGTTACTTTATACTGAGTTCGTGATTTATTTAACAAAACTGATTTGGTTGAAAGTTAATGGCTAGCTAAACTTGTGTGAGCTCTTAATTACTGGTTAATCACTGGTTAATTGGTAATAATTGTTGGAGTGTTGCTACCTAAGCAATTGTTTTTCATTGAGTTTTCAACAAATGTGCAAGATCTAGTGTGCTAATCTGTATTGTGCCAGTTAATAAAATGAGGGGTGACTGCAAAACTGGTGTGTTTAACATGGTTTTGGATTCACCTCACAAACTGCATTCAACATCATTTCATTATTCATTCAGTAATAAAAATCGAGAAATGAATACTTTGTAAAAAAAAAAAAAAAGTATTGACAGAGGTACCGTTGCCTCTACAGTGCATGTTACATGGGCTGTGCTTTTAAGTTTCTATATTAAGAGTTGTCACAGTAACAAAGGAAACTGGCTTGTACCAGCAAAGATGCATGAAAAAAGGCCAGCAATAGCTTCAAATTTATTCTGGTTATTGGTAACTTTACACTGTTTCTTTTGTTTTTCACACTGTTATTTTCAAATCATCTATCTGATAAAGTTCGTATCTCTGGAGTTTTCATTTCTTTGCAAAAAATTACATTCACCAAAACTACTATTGAGTTCTGATTACGTCGAGAGTGAGGAACTGAGTCCCTGAATTTATTTCATTCATTCACATATTTTAGTTCTTATTTTAATATTTACACTTTATTTGATAGTTGCCAACTTGCTTTGCATGCAGATTAGACATTCAAATATTTCTTTTTTTCAATTTCTTTACACTTCTTAAACATTTTCAGGTCACTTTTATATTTATATATGTTTTCTTTTTTCAAAAGCCCAATACAATTTTATAAAACATATAAACTCTAGTTCAGCAGATAACCATGTATGGTTCTAATAAGTTTATTTGCTTAGTTTTTGTTGATTTCACATGCAAGGAACTAGCTCTTTATACATATACTTTCAAGAAAATATTTTCTGAAAAGATACTGTGACACAACATTTACTAAATATTAAATGATAGAGATAAAATGTACCATTTGGAAAATATTTTCATTATCTTTTTGTATATGTAGATTAAGTCCCAGTATTTTTATCCTTTTACCTGTAGAATGGAGTTATGTTAAATCTTGTCCCTATGCCATTTTGATCCTGTAAAACATTTTAAAATTCTTATGATTTGTGAAAGTAGTTTTAACTGGATTAGAGGGTTATCTTTGAAAGTTTTAAAATATAAAAATGGGATAATAAGCTTTTCAGAAGTTACTATAGGAGAAGTTGCTTCATGGTTTTACTTTTGTGTCTAAGTAAATGGCGGGAATAAATTGAAGTGTCGTCTGCTATAAAAGAATTTGGCAAGTCACCAGTTGCGATATACTCGTATAATACCGGTATTGACGAATCAATGATTTCGAGGTAGATAAAATCCGTAGTATGCTTGCTTAACCTTACTGAAAGCCAAATTTAAATAAAATGTAATAGTATTACGCCATGAACTAAGACAAGGTTCTAACTTGGAATACGATTATGCATAGTTTCAAAATCTGAATATGTAACTGTAGTTAAGTACCCTTTGTGACCTTATTTGGGCATCATCAACTTCACAAATGATGCTGGTGACAAGGGTTTCTGTGTGATTCACGTTTAGATATATGGAGGAAGGACACTCGCATGCATTTTTCATATTAAGTAAAAATATTGCACGATTTTGGGAGCTGTGCCGATTCACAGAGATATTTTTTCTCGGGAACTAAATAATATTGCACAGTTTGAAGTTAGTGCAGTTACGGTGGTCAGAACATCAGCACTGTCATGAAGTGATTTTGGAATTGTTCTCAGTTTTGCAATGTAAGTAGTCTCTGCATGTAGTCTGTGGTTCTGTATAAATTGGAACCAGTCTGTGACATAGTAACCCCCCTATTTATTGTTGTAGTTTTTAACTTAGACTATACCAGAAGCACTGCACCGCTTTTCTCTCCTTACTAGAACCTCCTTGCAATCTTTCATTCATTTCTGTATACTTTACGAGAAGACTGAAAAACTTCAATTCCCCTTACGTGAAAAAGTGGCATTGAGTACTTAAGATTAAAAATCTCGTTTTAACACCTTTAGACTTCGATTTTCATCATTTAATATTAAATTTTGAGTAATTATACATTACAGTGAATGACTTTGCCGAAGGTTTTGCTATCAAGATAGGAGAGCTGTTAACGGCAATTATCCAAGGTTTTGAAACTCTTTATGTTCGTATTGATCTTTTGATCTTGAAATATTTATGGAAGACCTTTTATACTGTTAAGTGGCGGGAATTACTATGATATTCATGCAACGGTAGCGCAAACTTGCCCGTACATGAATTAAACTTACCTGTATTAATGTAAAATATTGGATTAAATTTTGCCCTGTACGGGCTTTGATATCGGTTATAACTTTATAATGTACTTGGTGGCATAATATAGTCAAATATTTGTTCAGTGGTCCTAAACCGTCCGCAGTTTGATAATGGACAAAATACTCTGAGTCAATTGACCAGTGTTGAGGTTTTACGCCTCTGCAAATTCAATGTGAGTCGATTCAGTTGAAATGAGCAATAATAAATTCAATAGGCAATCAGTAACAATACTGCATTGTTGACATGTAAATGCATTTAAGTTAAAGGTACAGATGGATCTATTGTTACAGTAATACAAAATTAGTATCAATAAAAATAACATTTAGTGTCAAGGCAATTTTATGGATATTATTCTGCGAACACAATGGATTTTTCAATAATGGAAACCATGTTAAAACTTATCATTATAAAATACAAAATATTGCTCAATGCATTTACAAATTACTGAAGTTGGATAACTCTTTATTGCTTTATTTTCTTCCATCTCTCATTCTTTCTATTCATATATCCATCTTCATTCCATTGTGACCATTCATCATGTGTGTTTAATAGCTTAGTAATAGAACAGTGGAAAATACACAATCTGCAACATTGCATGTATAATTAATTATTTCAGTGTTACATAGACTGCTTAGTGCCATTTCATTTTCTTTATTTTTACCACAGAATTTTGCAGCATGTATTGTTATAAACTCTGTGTGCTTCGCTGATCAAGAAGCATTTTCTGTGTAATGCTCCGAGAACTTTTCTAAATCAGAAATCTTCTACATACATGTAATATGTGAAGCAAGGTGCAGATTGTGGTTTTCCTTGTTATTGCGTATGCTGTGTTTGCTAAATGTAACATAAGAATGAAGTGAATTTTACAACAGACTACTTTCTCATTGAAAAAATGGACTAAATACATAAAGCTGGGAGGTTTTTTGTTGTTGTTTTTTTTATTTTTAGAAAAAGTTAAATATATTTAGCTCACATGGCACAAAGTGCCAGAGTGAGCTACTAGGATTGCTCACTGTCTGCCGTACTGCGCTATCGTAAGTCTGTTCACATTTTCCTTCTAACAACATCTGCTCTAAAACCGCTAGGCCAATGTTGATGAAACTTGGCAGGTATGTTCCTTGCATGAAGCTTTATCAAAGTTGTTTAAATAATTCCATTCCATGCAGAACTGTTGTTGCCATGGTGATGGTAAGGAAAACTTTAAAAAAAAAATTCTCAAAAACAGGAAGGCCCAGAGCTTAGATATTGGGTAAGTAGCATTGTCTAGTGGACCTCTACCAAGTCACAGGTCAAAATTGACTCTGCCCAGGGGTCACTTGATTTTACAGTAATATGCTTACTGTATATAGGAAAAACTTAAAAAATCTTCTGAAACCACAAGGCATAGAGCTTAAATATTTAGCATGTAGCATTGCCTATTGGACCCCAACAAAGATTTTCAAATCCTGAGCCCTTGGTCAAAATTGACCCCGCCAATATATAGGAAAAACTTAAAAAATCTTCTTCTCTGAAACCACAAGGCAAAGAGCTTAAATATTTAGCATGTAGCATTGCCTATTGGACCCCTACAAAGATTTTCAAATCCTGAGCCCTTAGTCAAAATTGACCCCGCCAGAAAGTCACTTGAATTTACGTAGGTTTATATAGGGAAAGCCTACAGCTTAGATATTTTGCATGTAGTATTGCCTTGTGGACCTCTGCCAAGATTGTTCAAATCATGGTCGCTGTGTCAAAATTTACCCTGATGGGGGAATCACTTAATTCAACAAAGGTTTATGTAGGGAAAACTTAAAAAATCTTCTTGTCTAGAACCACTAGGCCCAGAGCTTAGATATTTGGAACATAGCATTATGTAGTGGACCTCTTTGATCATTTTTCAAATCAGAATCTCCAGGTTAAAATTATCCCTTTCTGCTGCTGATGACCTTGTATTATAGCCACTGGTAGCCATGTGAGCGGTATATGCCATCTTGGCCCTCTTGTTTGTACTTGGAAGATGATATAGAAAATTCAATGTGACTCAATACCGAAAACCAAAACCTTAAGTAATATTAGAGAATTCAACAGTACAAGGTGGCTTATCAATGAATGTTTGATGAATATGCAGTTTTATTTTATTACGATCATAAAGTGTTTATTTTGTCATAAAATAATCCTATAGCAGAGACTTTACAAATACTACAGACATTTTGTCAAAGCTATTCAAAAACAGTAGGAAATAAAACTAAGGTATGTTTTTACTTCGTAAACTTTTGAAAGAAGATTGAAATAGGATTAAGGTAAATGAATAAAAAACATTGTTTTCAAGGGAAATTAGTCTGTTGTATTATAATAATATAAACTTTGAAGTGTGGTACATGCAGCAGTGTGGCACAAAGCTGTAACGCAAACATAACGGGCGTTTGTGTGAAACTTGCATGTTTGACGGTAATATTACTTCAAAATTTGTTCAACACTCAAAACATCCTAACCACTTACCATGGGTTATAGAACAAAAGTCCATTTTAAGTTATTTAATACGGAGAAAACTTCTAAAGGATATACGCATGCTGAAGTAAGCATTTTTGTTGAAATTCTGATTGGCTGCAGAAATTTACTCACATTTTCTGGCAAATACTTAATCTTTTATATTATTTTGAAAGGTAAAAAGTCTTATATTATAAAGATACTTTGCTGATTTTATCCTGCTTGTTCTGAATTTTTCATGCCCGCTATTGGATATTGGGTACTCCGGACATAAAGTACTTTAATACTGTGATTAGTATTGGATATTTTCTTCAAACAACGGCAAGTTTCATACATTCCAGAGTCGCTACATTGTAACCGTTTGTCACATGATCATTAGGAAGCCCTGTATCATCATGAGCAAAGTGTTTCTGTGCAGAATTTAAGGAAGATAAAGTGGTGGCATTCTATCATTGCTAGGAGGTTTTATTATCAATAAAAAATTTGTTTCATATATTTCTAAAGACACCTGATGCGGAAACATGATTAGATCATTAGATATAAATCTATCTTTAAAGTAGAATATTGAACTTGATATTAAATCCTTGTAGATACATTATATCATACAGCAAATATATTTAACCAGGAACTTGGGACTTGCTGAGGTATTTTGGTTTTATTAAGTTGATTGACTCTTTCTTTGTCATTCAGTTAGATTGTTTGGTTCAGTACAAATGAAACTTCACTGTAAAATTGAAGATGAAATCTGGTCTCAGTTGTTTATACAGCATTGCAGCATTTAGTCAGTGAATCATGTCATAAATGGGTATGATCATATTTATGCATTGTTTTTAAACAGCTATGAGTCGTATGCTCCAGAAAACAACAACTGAGGTTTAGAAATTGAAATGATTGATGATAAACTCAAATGGTTAATAATTCACTGTTAAAAACTTCTAATTCAGTGTCAAAAAGTCTCATTTTCTGATGTGTAATAATGCTGATGGGGGGGCGTGTCCAGAAAGACATGATGATACAGTGTTCTGATAGCATAGACTGTGTAAAAGCTTGCTTTACATGTGATATATATACACATATTTTTATACCTATATCATCTATTGTTGCTGTCTCATCATTCATATACATCAAGCTTTCAAAACGCTTCTTACCTAACCTATATCTGCTATGTACGGGATTTTTTTCCAAGTTACCCCTGAATGTTAGAAAAAAAACATGACAAAACTTTCTATTTATTATAGAAAGCTTTGTTGCTTTCCCCCAAATTATGAGGTTGAAGATCCCCACCCATGCAAAGCAAGTTCGCAACTTGGTGTTTAGTTTGTGATTTAGTCTGTAAATTGGAAGACAAAAATAATTATATGCTTTGGTGTAGTAGTTGTGAAGTGTGTTATGTAATCCTGACAAAAATTAAAAGATAGATTTTGAACATGTATTCTTTTCTGGTCATTTAAAGCAACCATGCCACATGTATATCAAATAATCACCTGAAAGTGTTATGATACTGTAACCAGAATATATATAGCTCTTGCTAATTAAGCATTAACAAAAGAACTTCAATGTAAAAATTTGTTCTGACTAATTAAACTTCGTGACAGTTGCTGATTTTAATGGGATTTGTTTACTAAAAATGATCATGAAATATTTCATTCAAAAGCTTGAAAAAAATCTAATCATTGTTCTGCAGAAGCTTTGTTCAGAATATTGCATGGCATTGATATGGGTAAATGGTTTTTGGTAAAGCATGAATATTGTTTGCTTGCAAGTACAGGCTTAGTGTTTGTATTGATGTTGCAATTTTGTGTAAAGCTGTAAACAAGCACACTTGACGTAAGTATTTTGTTTTAGTCTAAGTGCAAAATCTTGTAACTACTTGAAAAATGGTACACAGTTGAATAAAACAGTTCCCCCACAAGACCATTGAATTGCCCTCTTTCTTGAGCAATTTGTATGAGCCCATCTCGTGACAGGATGTATTGTAGACAATGTTTGCTCTCTGTCTTGGAACCTTACTGTCCAATCTTCACTAAAACTTACTACAGTATTTTTAGTCATAAATCTTTGCCAAGTTTGATAATCAGATCCTCAAATACTCTCTGGAGTTATGGATCTTTAATTCCCAAACTTTTGCAAGATAAGCACAGTCAGCTTTATATCTTTGCAAACTTTTGTTCAGTCTTAATTTTATCTTTTTAATTATTTATGGGCACAAAATCTTGAAGAACGTTGACAACCAGTCAGATTGCCTCAGACAGTCTGCAGTTATGGCTTTTTGATTACTAAATATGGATAAATTAGCACTGTCCACTCCCTTTGCAAACTTCACCAGACATGTCTTAATGCTGATCAGCGTTGTTTTTGATAATATTGGCTTCATTGCTGACGCAATTGTGTAGTTATAACCCCTGATTTGTCAAATTGAAACTAAATTAGCATGGTCAATTTTATCATTTAATTTACTCCTTGGTCAAGTGTTTCGATTAGCATGATTTACCAGACATGTGTCAGGTGGGGGTATATTTTGTCACTGACTGACACTCTTGTATAACCTTTAGATTGGCAGAAATTTTCAAACCAACAACTGGTTCTGCCTGTGAATATGATTCTGTTTACTGGTTACTCCTTTTTGTAAGCAATGCAAGTTTTGGTTGAACATCTGTTGAAATTAAACAAGTGAAAATTACAGACATCAATTTGAAAAAAAATGTTGGTAAATACTTCCTTGTTTGAAAGTTGTCATTTTACACAAATGCATTACATTTTTCCTGAGTTAAAGATTTTTTCAGACCAAAACAAAGGACTTCAGTGTGCTGCCGTTTACAGTAATTACGGATCTCTGAATAAAAGTTTGTTACCCAATGTAAATTGGTTTTGGATAACTGAAATAGAGATATTGTATTGACAAAGTATTGATTTGGTTTGTCAATACAGGATCAACATTTATCATTTTAAATGATTCTTTCAGACCAGGCTTCATTTACCCTCCTGGTCTGGATACTGCATACATAATTCTCCTTTTGAATTCTTAATTAATTTGTCACTCTCAATGCATGCAACAAACTTGTAAAAAATTAATCAGTGTTAGAAAAAGGCTTGCTTAAGCTTCTGCAGAATGGTGAGTGGAATTAAAGTTTTTGTCATCTGCTGATGAGAGATAGGTCAGTTTGCGGTAATATTTCAGATCTTACTGACATGCCTTTAATGTAGACGACAAAGATTTATTGAATTGGATGGAATTACTGTGCAATATTTTTGTTTTTGCATGAATTATGCATGTTTCACTTATGTATTGTCCTTCCTCCTCACACAGACCAGGAAGCCATGCAGGTCTACACAGACACCTCGAAGATCAGCTAGAAACCCAAACAGAAGTTTTCTGACTGGCGACTCATTCAGTGACAGCGATGATGACCATAAATTCCTCTTTCCACCTCGACCCCCTGGAAGTAGGAATTCAAGCAATCCATCTTTGAAAAGGAAACGTGGTCCAGGTGGGCCAAGAAGCCCATCCAGACAAAGTCGTACAAGTCGACCAGGAAGCAGATTTGACAATTTAAAGAAATCTGGTTCAGCTGCGGCTCTTGAATCCGATAGCGAGGAGTCAGGTTATGGTGAAACTTACTATACTATGCATGCTTCGAGTTTTGACAATGTTTTAGATGATACTGTTTTTGGAGCACCCACACCTACCACAATGAGAGGAACACCAATTGGACTCGAAAACCAATTCTCCGATGGAGAATCCACGGTCAGTTATTTATCTACACATGCTTTCGGGGCTGCAAATCCTGAAGATTTGCGCGATGCCATGTCCCAAACTCCTGGACATACAAGTACACAAACACCTGCTGAAATGTGGAAGAAAAGTAAACCACGCGGTATGCAGACGCAAACAGGATCAAATACTTCTCTTCATTCAGTTGGGAATCAGACGAGAAGGTCTAGCGGAGCGCGTGCTGACTTGTTACGTAACATTCTGTTTGAAGTAAAAGGTTTAAAACAGCAACGTGGTCTAGACTCTAGTAGTTACAATGGTACTGATGATGAAACAAATTCTGTTAGAAGTGACAATACAATAAAGAAAGAAACACTACAACATGTTCTTGAGAACATGCGTGAATTACGTGAGGCTGATGCTACAGGCACTGCTGCTACTCAGACTGTTAATGAGGAAGGCACACAAACCTCTATGAAATTGTTCCCAGAGGGTGATCCTATAAGAAATGCCAGACTTGAAAAATTCAAAAACTTGATGGACGATGTCAAAGATATGAAAGGCAGTCGCCCAGGTACTCCTGGATCTAGATCACGAGCAAGTACGAGAAGTGGAACTCCAGTGAGCAGACGTAGACCAAGAACCCCAACAAGGCTGAATACCACCATGGAGGTGCCAGTTACAAATGGCTATACACAGGCATATCCTCAAAACTTGAACATGACAGCTCCACCTGTTATGATGGGTCCACCAATGCCAATGCCCCAGCAAACTTTTATGCCAGGAAGGAGAGTTGTGACACAGGATGATTTGAATAGTATAAGCCATCGTTTAGAACGTTTGCAGAGCTACACTCCACAGCGACGTGCTACACCTCCACCTCCTCCACCTCAACCTCAGTACGTTGTACCAGTCTACGCAGCCCCGCCCAGACGCAGACCGCCCCAAGAGGACTCGTATTTATCTGATGAAAGTGAATACGGAGATGCTGAACCACCACGCAGACGGCGTATGACATCTCATCTTGAAAATGCTCTCGAGGAAGCTTCAAGGTCAGCTCTGCAGTTGAAGAGAATGTCCAAGAGGATGAGAGACACACTCAGGGATGATATGAAATATGATTTCTTGTGATCATAATTAAGAGACAAAACTGATAACACTGATACAACGCAACGGACTGATAATTTGCCATATTTGTGATAATGTGATCGAAGATGAGAATTATTTAGTGATTGAGAAGTTTTCTGTGATCTCCAGTATAAACAGTGGAGATTACAGTAATGATGCTACATTATAATACTTGAGAAACAGAACTGAGATATTTATTAGTGATACAAACTTGAAATCATTACTTACGATCTTGAGGCATTTATGTACATCCATGATTTATATTTTCTTGTTATTTGATTGTTTTGTTAAGTTTGTTTTATCTCTGCACATTCGAAAACGTTGCATGTTTTTGTTATAGAAGTGCAGAATGCCAGTTTTGGAATGATGAAGATTTTAGCATGTTGAACGTGTCACAAATGTGATATGCACATATTTTATTTTGTCCATTTAACCAGGACTGTGATTTTCTTTACTGTGATAACTGAATGATACGTCCACAATTGCATTATTTAGATTTTACATTATATAAACAGAAAATGATTGTAAATAGAAGTTAATTTATTTAAAAGTTAAGCTATAAGCAGACTGTCCATGACACACAGATCTCAGTGATCTAAATAGAATATATCTGTAACTCATGGATTCAATTTGCTGAAAAGAAGAAACAGGACTCTGTCAAGTATTAGTTTAATCAATTGAAGTGACATATTAATAACTCCTGTCCAGCTATTTTATTTTAATGAATGATTTATTTCAATTTCATTGAGTATTGATGATATTCCTTTGTGTTTTCTACATATACAATGTTAGGTTAGGTATATTTATTTAATTTCATGATGAATGCTGCCAGGCCATATTGCATTTTTATTAAATTTAGGTGCTTACTTATCAGAACCTCATTATAGCGCTATCATTTGCATTGTCTTACTGAGTACTTAAAGATTTCAAATTGTTCATGTAATCATATTGAAAATGGGGTTAGTCTGATTAAAGGGAGACAACTTTGCATGGCAAAATGATTGGATCTGGTAATTGATGTTGTAGTACACAAGGATTACTTTGTTTTGAATAAGTTTACTTTCTAAAAATTCATAAATTTACTTTGAATTTTATCAAGATCAAAGATGTGTTATATTTCTGTCACATTAAAAGTAGGTTTAATGACAGTCTTTTGAATAGCATTCCTTTGATTTTTTTCCTGTAGAAGAATAGAAAATAGATAGTACTTATACAGTAGTGAAAGATAGGAAACTTCTATACAAATTCTCAATAAGACAGAAGGAAAACAGTCATCTTTTGTTTATTCATGATGGTGCCTTCCATTATTTATATGTTTGTAATGTATATTTTTTACATTTTAGTCTTATATATGTTTATATTTCACACACCAGGTGTGATAGATACAAATGTACTTTTATTGTTGGGTTGTCATGTGACCATATCACATGACTTGAGTTGCTCCACCTCCCATTGACATCCCCCAGGAATGATGTCATGGAAGAAGTTGAGACAATGTGATTTGTTTTACTGTGATAGAGCTTAGGGTACAAAAGTATATGTAGATCATGTATGTTTTGTTAGTTGTTGTATATTAGCTAAGTCAGTATTGAAACAAAACATATCCTAGTTGAATTTAAAGTATTTTAGATGTTTTTGATATATATAAGTATTAGAATATATGTTTGGAGTCCGTCCCCAAAGTTTCACGACACAGCGTTTTCTAACATGCTATATTCAAACAACTATGTCAGGTTTAGGCTGTAAGTCATTTTTGGGCCAGAAAATTGATTTTATAGTTTGAATTTTGACATACACAGTTTTTTGTGTGTTTTGACATTGATAATTTTTACTAAAACACCATAAAGGCTTTTCTAGGTATTGTTGAATTTGAGTGCTTTTTGAGAAACTGTGATTCAGTCCTTGCTACTGATACATTTTTGATATGACTCCATATTATATAATAAATATATATAATATTGTGTTTTGTTGGAATTGATACTTTGTTTAAACTGGTCCATGGTGTAAATTCTCATAGAACTGATTCTCATACCAGTACAATACACAATCATGTTCCGCACTGCTACCCTGAAGACTTCACTGCAGGTAGACAGAACAACAAAGTATGCTAAATTAAAGTTCCACACAAATTGTCAGCTTGGCAAGATTCCACAGATTTTTAGCTCACAGTGAGCACTTCGTATTTTGATCACACTGTGTCTGGCATTGATCGTCACCAGTCACTTTGTGCCCACAGTAGAAGCAGCAGTTTTAATGGAATCTTCATGAAACTTGGTCAGAATTAATGTTTTAATGATATTGTTATGTTTAAACATGGGACATCTGAGTTAAAAAAACTAGGTCACTAGGTCAAAGCTAAAGAACCTTGTGCACACAAGAGTGCATTTTTCATGGAATTCTAATGAAGAAATGCCTGATTGAATAAGGTATGATTTTAGATATTGGTCTTCCTTCGTCAAAAACTAGGTCACTAGGTCAACTCATAGAAAAACTCGAAGAAAAATTTTGTACCCAAATATCATGGAAATTAGTGGAATGTTTGTCTTGATGAACATTAGGTGAGGTTTGAGACTAGGTCACATGAGGTCAAAAAGTAGCTCACCAGGTCAAGAAATAGGAAAACTGTGAATTCTGTAGAGGTTATAGTCGTTATAAAAATTGGTCAGAATGTTATTCTTCATTAACCCGGTTATGAAATTGGCGTCAAAGTCCAGGTCACCAGATCAAATCATAGAAAAACCTTTAAAACATTCTAGAGGTCTTCTTTTGTTCCAAATCACCATCTCGTTATGTAGGTCCATTCTGTGTTGGAGATGTATCAGGTGAGCATTGGGTCATCTTGGTCCTCTTGGCTTGTTTCATTTTCTTGCTCCATCATTTTCTTGCTCCAAGAAAATTGGTATCTCGAGATCTATCAAGGTGATTAAGTGATTAAGATTTTCATTAGAAATCCTAAATTGAATAAACATTAAGTTAACCTGATGGACCGCCTCTTGACATGGTCCAGTTCCATTCTCACATTTGTCATGACTGACAAATAACACACAAGGCAAATAAGACTAGGGCAGTTCTTTGACTTTGGAATGAATTCCATGCGTTTGAGGTAAATGTAAATTTTATGGAGGATGTTGGACATTTTGCAGCTAAAGAAATTTCTACCCCAACACATTTCAGCTCCTTCCCATTTGATGTACAGGCTTAACTTCATTTAATTTACCAAAGTGAGGAGAGGGAATGGGATGGTATCCTTTTGTTTTTCCCTAACAGTTTGGGGTCATTTCATATCTCCTAAATGCCTTGAAAGATTTTCATTAATTTGGGTCTAATATCCACCTAATGTTTGAATGCCTGCAAAACCTATTTTACAACTGAAGCCCCTAGTTCAAGGTCACAACTTTAAGGTCAAAGGTTCAACCTGTACATATATCATTCTTACTCTAAATACCATGGAGGATTTTCTTAAAACTTTGGTCAAAGTATATCTGGCCAAGACAAAGTGCAGGATGTACAATATGATCCAACCATGTCAGGTAAAGGTCAGACATAAAAATCATTGCTTTCTGGTGTCCACTTCATTTCGGTAAGCTTTGAAAAGACTTTCATTAAATCTGTGTCAGATGTTGAGATCTAGTTTATGTTCAAAAACCATGGTCCGAGGCTGAAGGTCACGCTTAAGGGTCATTTAATTTTCATGTCTGTTTACTCTTTCATAATGCCCTTCAAGAAATTTAATGAAGCAATGGTCCAATGCTCATCAAGAAAATGACTGTGCATAACTCGTGTTCCAGCTGCATCCTTAAGGTCAACACGGTGACTTCATATCTCCTAAACCCCTTGAAGGATTTTCTGTGGAAACTTTGGTCAAATATTTATTTCCTCCATGAAAGAGGGAGGTACATTAATCTTATTGAGACAATT
>JAFMSR010001767.1:0-24983 GCA_022818135.1 Saxidomus purpurata
CTGTTAGATGAATTGTTTCCAAGCCTCGGCAATGGAGAGTCCTCGGCAAGTAATTTTACCAACCAGCTAGCATTTCTTCTCAACACTCTAGGCTCTAGCGACGATGAAAGCTCAGAGGGAACAAATTTACTCACTCCTTTGCAACTTTCGCCACCAAAACTGAATGAGATTCATGCCCTAGCAACTGCAAACTTGATCTCCCAGACACAAGAGGCCATCATGCAGGAATACAACATAACTGATTTAGATTTTGATAAAACTATTCCTTCTGATAGTGTTGAAAATGAGTCTATACTCAGTACCCAAACTGCTGTCCAAGATGACAGACAGATGTGTAACACTTACGAAATACCTATACTGGAACATAATATTTTGGAAAGCTGTATTCCACGTACAAGTATTGATCAGTGTGGAATACCAGACAGAAGTGAACCGAATTCTAACTTAAGTACAAAATGCAGTGAAGAAGATTATCATATTATGGACCGGCAAAAAGCTATAGAACATGAAAGTTTACTGGACAGTAACAGTACTGTAAAAAACATGTTTGTTGATCATAGTTGTTTAACCAAAGTAAAGGTAAAAAAATCTCTTAAAGAGGTTTCTTTGACCAAACTTTACGAAGATCCTTCTTCAGTGTTATATCAGCAGGGTGATGGACATCTAGAGAAGCAGATTATTTCTGAAAATCTTTCTACACCACAAATAACAGTTCTTAATACGTTAGGTTCACATTCCTCGGTGGAGAGTAAAGGAGAAGTGGAGACCTTAAATTTAAATCATTCATTTCTAAATAATCAAACTGGGAAACACTTGTCAAAGGATTATACAAGCATTCATAGTCAAACATATGTCGAAAAACCTCACCCTCTACCTCTTGTGAAACATTCACACAATTCAAATATAAACTTAAACAGTCATACAGATTGTGATACAGTGGACCAAGACTTGAAAAACAGCAATGAAGTTTTGAATTTTGTACTACCTCCAAAGAAAAGACATATAGAATGTAATACAGTGGCAGTGACTTGTAATGATATTAAAGCTCAGTTTGAACATGAAGATAGAGATGCTGTTGATGACAACTCACAAAACATTAAGACAAACAAGTTTTCTGCATGTATCTCAACACCTGTATGTAAGAGCAGCAATGATAAAGGCAAAGGTTTGCTTCTTTTATACAGTATTTAAAAATGTAACATGCTTTGCATATTCATTCTGTCCATGACTGTCTCCATTTGTCTGGTGGTTTAAGTGTCCGCCATGGAAGTGAGAGGTCAAAGGTTTGAATTCCAGTAGGGGTTCATTCTGATACGGCTGATTGGTTAGCGGCAATCTTCTTAAAGAATGGCTATTGAGTAGCAACTTGCCTGGTGTTTGGCAATAAAGAATAAGGCTTTTTGGAGGTACAATGTACATGTACATGCAAGCATGTCATGACGTAAAGAAGGTGTGTCATAAATAAATGTTTTTCAGCTTGACATCAGTTACATCAGTGTCAGCAATAATAATTTATGTGAATAAAATGCTTGATTTTATCAGAACTGCAGAATTATTTATTAGATTTTTAGAAACGAGCAATTTGCTGTTTATCAAAAGAACCTGTTGTATTTTCCAGCACAGACAACAGAAAGAAACATATTATTTGTATGTGTAATCTGCCTGAAACAATTTAGTTGTGTAGAAGATCTGGAGCTTCACTCTACCAATCACCAGCAGTACAGCTGTCCATTCCCTGGCTGTGTTAGAACATTCACCTACAGAAGTCACCTCAGTTATCACAGACAAACACATGGGTAAGTAGCTGAAGAGACACTGTCAAAAAGTCATGTTACATGTCATAGACAGACAGCAGTACAAACATCACATTTGTATTTATGCCCGGGGTGGGGGTTGGGGAGCATATAGATTTGCCCAGGGTTGAGTGGGGGTTTGGGGAGCAGTAATGATGACCCGTTTTTCAACCCTGCTAGCTGAAGAATAAGGCCTGTAACATGCTGCATTTGAAAATTAATGAGCATCATTGTAAATTATAATATGTTTGTCATATTTTGAGGTTAACATAATCAAGATAATGAATCAGTAGCGTGAGAAGCCATTTCTTATGACAAGGTGGATTTGTGGGGTATTTAATTACATTCAGTGAAAATTTTAGTTTTGTATCTACTTAAACCAAGTAAGGCGATTTATTTCACTACAAGTTCAAATTTTGTTTATGAATGTTAACAAAGTGTACATTTCTCAATTTTGTATAGACAGCATCATTAGTCAATACTTGTTAATTGTAATATCAGACTTACATACAGAACATAGAAAACACAAAAAATGTTCATAACTTTTGATAATTGTAGTGTTTGCAATAAAATTACAATTTATTTCCAAAAAGTGGAGAAAAGAACTACCAGTGCACTGAATGTGGAAAAGTTTTTACCAAAGCTCAACATCTAGATGTCCACATGATAACACATAGACAGAGTAAACCTTTCACATGCAGTGAATGTGGCAAAGGTTTTACTACAGTTGGAAACTTGAAAAATCATTCCAGAACTCATTCAGGTAATGTTGCAGCATAAAAAGCATTTATAGGTATGTGTTGATGTCACACAAGATACCTTTGGGTAATATTAACTTAGACAGGTAATTAATTACATGCAAATTACAATTACATTGAAAAAGGTTTCAGCTACATTACAACAGATTTATTTTAGATCAATTTTTTTGACGATGCTGGGATAAAGTTAATACATGTACTACTCCGAATTTTCCTGTGCTATTTTCAGCACATATGTGAGTATCCATTTTGCATCATATATACTGTATCTAGACATCTCATAAATTTACATTTAGGCCAAACAATTACTTGTTTGCTTATTGATTATGCATGCATATTTCATGCATGTGTCAAAGCCACAATGGGGGTATTCATCACCTACAGTGATAGTTCTAGTTGTGCATGGTGTTCTAGGTAGTATTACATGTTTCAATTTGACAACTGCACTCTGCTTTACACATTTCAAGTCCATATAATGAAAGTTATATCAACTGAGAAGTACATAGGTACTGATTATATTACAGGAGAGAGACCCTATATCTGTGATGTAAATGGCTGTACCAAAAGCTTTGCAGAACTTTCAAGTCTTAAAAAACATAAAATTACTCATACAGGTAAGAAAATACACGTAGTTACAGGTGTTTCTGCATGAGCATTTTATAGCGGTGCAGCGCCAGTCTGCTCTTTTGATTGCTTGTCATGCGCTGCTCTACCTTGATTATACCTGGATCATAGATTAACTCACATAAACGCAATGACACCACAGAGCAACAACATTTCTGACTATGCTAACAGCAGTGGTATATTGAAAAAAGCCTGATCCAGTGACAGTTGCTTTCTGATAATCAAATGTACAAGGATACTTTCTTTTTAACAGTAACAAGTTACTCCTTACAATGTTTAGGCTTTCACAATTTGGGTGAAAACACACCAACTTGTTGTCTTCTGTTCTTGACTTTTTGTCAGGATCCAAGTTTAACAAAAGTTTAGAAAGGTTTGCAACAAAAATAAGGGAGGTGTACATATAAACAGCAGGCTCCAGCTTGAAGTGCCATTGAAGACCATTATGGATTAACCTAGGAGCTACATGTGACAGCTCAAGTGTATGGAGTCAAAATTTTATCTATGATGATAGAGAACTATTCATTCTTATTTACCTTTGTATAGTAGTAAAACAAACTTCCTGTTGTGTTTCAGGTGAGAAGTGCTATAGGTGTGATATCTGTGGGAAATGCTTTACTCAGGCTAGTAGCAGAAGTTATCACATGAAAAAACACAAAGAAAAACTTTGATTGACAGTCATGACAGACAAAATCAGAGAGGCAAGGTGGATTCTCAATTTATAGATGACACTTGGAAATGGAAATAAGTTTTAAGTGCCATATTCATAAATTTGATTTATTCACACGAAACATGAAACTGGCAGACTGTTATTTTTCTTTATTTTCATCTCATTGAATCAAAACAAAAAGTTACTTTATATTGAGACAATTAAAATGTGCGAATAATATTTTATACAGGTCAGCCACTAGACAGACAATTGATCAGCATTAAACAAACACTCGTTGACAATTAACAAATTTGGGTATGGGCTTGAGGCCGTACCAATAAAGCATCTTAGTAAATGATATATTTGCCTTAGTCCAAAATTGTTCTAGTCAATAGTTCTCTTGCAGTAAGATACTGTTTGTTTTTGATAGAGAAAAGTAATAAAAACAACCTTTGACCACTGCAAACACTTGTTCAAAGAAAACAGGGAGAGAATGATTCTTTATTTTAAAAAAAAGTTAGCAAAGAAATATGTAAATTTTCTTAGATGCTAAATGGGTAAGAGCCCCAGATTACAAATTATGTTAAGTCAGATAGGCATTTAGAGTAAGATGTTGGCCAAGTTTTATGACTGACTCAGAGAAGAAATAGGACAGTTTTTGCTGATAAACTAAAGCAGTACAGGAAATTATCACTACAGGACACATTTTATCTATTCGCCAAGGGAATATGGTAATGGTCTCTGCATCTGTCTGTCTGTCCGGCCTATTTCTCAGGAGCCATGGCCAGCAGTTTTTGTCTTTCTGGTCATTTTATTTTCATGAAACTTGGTCAAAAGATTAACATAATCTGTAAAAAAAAAGTGCTGGGGTAAGCTATAAGGATTGCTCGGTGTACGTCGTCTGTCAGAAATCCACCATTTCTGTCAAACACCAGCACCTCGAAACTACTAGGCCAGTGTTGATGAAACTTGGTAGGAATATTCATCCTACATGAAGCTGTGCAAAAGTTTTACAAAGAATTTCTGATTGCTATTGCAACAAATAAGAAAAAATATAAAAACTTCTTCAAAACAGCATGGCACATACTTAAGTAATTTGATGAGTGGCACTATCTAGTGAACCTGATTGAAGAGTGATCAAATTATGCTCCTGGGGTCAAATTTGAGGCTGCCTGTGGTGTTTTACATAAACATGCATAGTAAAACTTTACAAAATCTTCTTGTCAGAAATTGCAAGGCCTAGAGCTTAGGTATTTGGTGTGTAGCAGTTTGAGGTGGTCCTCTATCATGTTTGATCAAAGTATGCCCTTGTGTCATAACTGGCCCTGCCCTACCCTGCCCTGCACAAAGTGCCAGAGTGAGCTATTAGGATCGCATTCTGTCCGGCGTCCAGCCATCCACCATTTCCTTCAAACAACATCTCCTCTGAAACCACTAGGCCAATGTTGATGGAACTTTTCAGGGATGTTCCTTGCATGAAGCTCTATCACAGTTGTTCAAAGAATTTCATTCCATGCAGAACTTCTGGTTGCTATGGCAACAAATTAGAAACTTGAAATATCGTCTCTAAAACCACAAGGCCTAGAGCTTAACCTCTACCAAAATTGTTCAAATTATGATCCCCGGGTCAAAATTGACCCGGCCTGGGGTGGTCACTTGGTTTAACATAGGCTTATATAGGAATAACTTTAAAAGTCTTCTTCTCCGAAACCACAAGACCTATAGATTAGATATTTGGCATGTAGAAATGCCTAGTGAACCTCTACGAAAATTGTTAAAATTATGACCCCCATGTCAAAATTGACCCCTCCAGGGGGTCACTTGATTTTACATAAGCCTATACAGGAAAAACTTCGTCTCTGAAACCACAGGGCCTAGAGCTGAGATATTTAGCATGTAGCATTGCCTAGTAGGCTTCATCAAAGTTTGTTCAAATCATTCCCCTGGGGTCAATATTGGCCCAGCAAAGGGGGTCACTTGTCACTTTTACAAAGACGTATTTAAGAAAACCTATTTGGTTTGTAACATTGTTTTGTGGTCTTCCACCTGCTTTGTTCAAATCATGCCTCTTGGATTAAAATTGACCACACCCATTAGACAAGTGGACTTGTATTCAGGTGAGCGATATAGGGCCATCATGGCCCTCTTGTTTTACTTACTTTATGTTCACCAAAATTGTTACACAAATTACAAGATAGAATCTCAGTATTGTACTGTTAAGTTTGTTGATTTTTATAACAAATAAAGTATGTAATTGTTATTATTTCTTCTGGTTTTGATTTAATTATATTTGTCTGCTTACCGTTATGAGATAACAAATTTTGGTTGCTATGGCAGGAGAAATAATAAACACAATGTGTAATAATAAGAACTGAACAAAAAACTTTAATCATATGATAATTTAGTAAGTGTCAAAGTTTTGTATGAGGTAAGAGTGTACTTTGCAGGGGTTTCCTGTTTGGTAGTCATATGTTATCATTTTATCTCCGAAATATTGGACCCAGCCGAGTGATTGACTCTGAGAAATTGTTGCAGGTTCATAACATGACGTGAAAATCAGGAGCAATTGGAATTATCTAGTTATTGTCATAGCTTGGTGTTGGATTGGAATATTTACTGGTAGTAAAACTTAAAAAACCTTGTCAGAAACTGTAAGGCCTGTAGCTAAAGATATTTGGTTTGTAGGAGCATTGTGTGTTGGTCCTAAAAGTGTGTTCAAAGCATGCCCCTTGGGTCAAAATTGGCCCTGGCCCAGGGTTCACTTGTTTTGTATAGACTTTTAGATTAAGGAATTACTTTAGAAATATAATTGACCAAAACTACGATGCCCAGAGCTTAGATAGTTATTGAGTAGCATAACCTAATGGTCATCTACAAAGATTATTCAAATTATGGTAGTCCTGTACCAAAATGTTTCAAATTATGCCCCCAGGTTTCAAAATGGCCCTGCCCAGGAGGGGATGGTTTATCGTGTTTTACATTGAAAAGGTTTGTAAATCTATAAAAAAAACTTCCTTTTCAGAAACTGTAATGATTAGAGGTTAGAACTCTCTACATGTAGCATTTTATGGTGGTCCTCTATGAAGTATCTTCAAATATTCCTCTGCGGTTAGAATTGGCACATCGCAGGGTTCCGTTATTCATATAAATATTTAGAAGGAAATTTATTCTATCAATCAACTGTATTCATCATCAATGGTATTTTTATATACATTTTTTTTCTCAAAATATTGAAAAAACTACTATTTATGCTGAAATACATAGATCTACATCTTTATTGACTGAGCAATAAATTCACCAAGACGGAAATGTCAACAATGTTTTGCTTTTATAACATTCAAAATTTTATCACATCTGATTGGCATCCCAAGTATAGACCGAGTTTCATCCCGCCATCTTGATTGCTTAGTGTCGTAGTACGAGGGAAGAGCATTCAAAGACCATGGTATACCATGTTCTTTCAACACTGAGACGAAATACGCCGCAAAATTTTCAGCCTCTAGTTGTACCTTCATTCAAATTGTCCTGGGTCATCCAGGCGCCAAAATAAGTACATTGTATAAAGTTATAATTCAAAAGTTCACTCTCTACTAAATATTTCGGCCTACTGGCCTTCAGTAGATGATATACACAAATCGTTTTACATTTTCACTTATCTACTGAAGAAGGCCAGTAGGCCAAATATTTAGTAAAGAGTGAACTTTTGAATTGTTTCATAATTATTCTCCCTTCGGAGAGACTTTTTGTGCAAAGTGATATTCTTTGTTCCGCTTTGTCGAGTTCTTTCACAAGCACTTGTCGCTGTTCAGAAGTTCCGTAACCCTGCCAGAACCTCGTACTGTCGGTTTTGTTGGGAGGACCGGCTGCGTAAAGGTGGTATTCTGCCGTCATATAATTATCATACTCGTAGATCTTTTTATCTATTATATCAGAGACAAACCTTTAGCCATTTTATATGGTGGCCCGACAATCAGTGTTCTGTTGTCATCCCCCCACGCCCCTCCCCCTCCAAGTTCTTCTGATCGATTTTACTACCTGTTCCGTCCAGATTTTATATTTGTCTGGATATTTATGCTCCCGAAGGGTGGCATATTAAAATCGCACTGTCCGTCAGTCTGTCTGTGCGTCCCCACTTGCACATTCGTGTCCGCACTGTAGCTTTGTCATGCTGTGAAGGATTTTAAAATAACTTGGCACAAATGTCTAGCACATCAAGACGACGTGTTGCGTGCAAGACCCACGTCCCTACATCAAAGGTCAAGGTCACACTTAGAGTTTGAAGGTAATGAATTCCTCTATATATGCATATATGCACATATTCATGTCCGGACTGTAAATTTGTCATGCATTGAAGGATTTTAAAATAACTTGGCACAAATGTTCAGCCCATTTATATAAAGTGTCTCCTGCAAGACCCACATCGCTACCTCAAAGGTCAAGGTCACACTTAGAGTTTTTAGGTAATGGAATCCTGTATATATGCATACATTTGTGTCCGGACTATAACTTTGTCATGCATTGAAGGATTTTAAAATAACTTGCACACCAAGCCGATGTGTCGCGTGCAAGACCCATGTCCCTACTTCAAAGGTCAATGTCACAGAGTTTATAGGTAATAAAATCCTGTATATATGCATACATTTGTGTCCGGATTGTAACTTTGTCATGCATTAATTGATTTAAAATAACTTGGCATGAATGTTCAGCACATCAAGACAATGTGTTGTCTGCAAGAACCATGTCCCTACCTCAAAGGTCAAGGTCACACTTAGTGTTTAAAAGTAATGGAATACTGTATGCATGGTAACTCTGTCATGCATGGAAGAATTTTAAAATTACATAGCACATTTATTGAGCACAGGAGAGGACACAGACTGTTAGACACCTCTTTCGGGGGCATTCGTCACATGTGAAGGACAGCTCTTGTTTCTGACTTTCATCACAACCTTGCTCTGTAACCAGGTTAGAGCAAATCTTTGTCCTTCAGTCTCGTTGCAATCTTTGTCTGTCCACCAAACGACATAGCTATCTTGATCTTCTTTAGTAGTGAATGAATCAGCAGAAGTATGCGTTTGTTGCATGTAGGTCTGTTCCGTCTGTTATTTTTTCGTATGCTACGTGTCGGTATATACCGTCTCTTCTCTATCGGTATGTACCATATGTTGTCTTGCCTGTCTGTTCCGTCTGTTGCCTGTGTGCTAATATCGCCTGTTCTCATTTAGTCTGTTCCGTCTGCTGTCCGTCCGTCTTTCGAAATGTTCCATTTGATGCCGTCTGTTGTATGTCCCGTGTGTTGTATCGTGGTTGTTCTTTCTGCTGACGTATTGTATCTGTTTCTGTCTGTTGTATTTGATTTGCTCGGTCTTCTGTCTGCCCCGCTGTTCTGTTGCAAAAATACAACTTAGTAAAACGAAAAAGTAACTTCTATTTCCACCTTTACCATTTTAGTGCACATACCCATTGATAACTTGCCTTAGAAATTCTAGTTATATTATTTTTGCGCATAAAATTTTAACGAAAGTAGTGAATAAAACATAGCTACCTAAACTTAATGAGGTATGCTCATAGCGTTTGTCACGGCTTAATAAACTCTAGCTCAAATATGGACACTATATGTCTTTAAAACTAAAACAAGACGTAACACTATTCAAATCATTGAATACGTTGATGATACACCCGATGCTGCGGTTTCATGCAATTTCTGGTGTGCAGCTGATTCATTCTGACTGCATGGTAGCACTTTTAAAGAAACTTATATGAAGCTGTACATCATAATAAAGGGGAAAATTAATCTACATTACTATGTAACAGAAACTACTTTTAGGTCTTCAATTTAAGCGAAGCGATATCGGATACCCTGGGAACGGCGTTGAATCAGTCTGCAGTTCACATGTATCAAATACAAGAGTAACGAAAATTACATTTTTTTCTGTAAAAGTATGACTGCTCCCCCCCCCCCCCCCCCCCCCTGCCGCCCACCCCACGTTTCAACATTACGGCATTTGAACTGATCTACTATTTAAGTTTTTATCCGAGATGTTATTGTTGCAACAAGCAAAATCTCCAAAATGAAAAAAATGCAATTACTGAAAAAGTGTACAGGAGCAGTCTAACCTCCTAAAGTACAAACACTAGTCCGGCACAGAGCCCATAAAGTTTGTACCCCCCCCCCCCCCCCCCCTTTTTCACTCCCCAACCCCCCCTCACGTAACTCCTTATAAAATATCAAAAAAAAACAATGTTATATCAAGTTGATGGTTGATTCTGATACAGTGACATTCCTGGTTTCGCATTTCATCGTTCTTAAAATTAGCTCAGACGTAGGTTTGTGAATACATGTATATTGTATGGGTATGTTTTAGTACGGTTGTTTCACGTGAAATATTGGTACGTGCTATTCAAATTTTGATTTTGAAATATTTTTGGGCTTTCCGAAACGCCTTTTCCTCAAATATACAGGGTCCGACACTGATATTAAAATGTTTACCATTCCCTGTCAGATCGGTCAGGTGATACCATTACAGTAAAAATTTCAGAGTCTATTCCTGAGCATACATACACACGTGATCAAGCATATGATAATAATAGTTATACAAAGTTATACAAAGTTTATCTAAGTTTTGCAGTTCAAAGATTTTCTTAATAATTTTCTGTGCCAGGTAACGGATGTGTTTTCAAATCATTTTCACGTTTATATTATGAAGGTTACTTTTTATTCCTTTTGCTCTAGAATAACTACTTTGATGGAAAGCCTCTGGCAGTTCAGAATGTCAGGGACTGGGTTTAGTGCTTGTCAGTATGCGCCTTACAAAAGCAAGTGGTCTGCTAAAAAGTCTACGCTGTCCAGTCAAATCAAATGAAAACATTATAAGCATTCAGGACCATGTTTCCTTACCAGCTAATTTTCTTCGCACCTTAGGTAGCTATATATGTGTTTATATACCGGTATTCATGCAACCCTTTCAAAAACATTTCTTGGTGGTTTCTCTGTCACACAGGGATCTCGGTCATAAAGAAAGCCAAGAAGTGGTAATTTATGTAGTGAACAATAAAACGCTACTAGCTTTCAAACATTTTTGAAACATTCTTTTCCAAACTGTCATTAAAATTGGCATGAATGCTTGTCTCGCTGATCCTCATGTCAAATTCAATACTAGGCTACAATGGATCAAAACTTACCCTTCTTGGTCAAATTCTTGTACAATGTGCAAATATGCAAAATTTCTGCGCTTTTCGCCAAACATGCATTTAAAGAAACTAGGAAAATATCTTGAACTGTGTACTTTTCTATTTCTTGCACTGTTTCCTAAACATTTTGCATGGCTTTGATTAAATAGACAACCAATAACAACGATAAATTTTGGAACACATATGTATTTGCATAGTCTTTATAAGAACATTATGTAATTGTTTAATCTTAAAAAATCGAGACATACGTTCTGAAAAAAATATTAACAAGAGCTGGGACAGCAGCCATGTACGCCAGAAGAAACTACTGACGGATAGACAAACAGATAAACGGGACAAATTGACGAGCAGCACCACAACAGAGTACACAGTTTTGGCCATACAAAACAGTGCATGTAAATGGAAAATACATCCAGGCGTATAAAAAGATGCATAGAAAACTATCTTTTTGAAGGGGAAGAGGATAATAAAAGATGGGGAAAAAAGAAATTAGGCCGTTGCCGGGAGGGCATCAACTCTATATAGTAATAATCATTTCCACAAAGTTTGATTGAATTTTCATTACCAATGTTGTAGATATGACTCCGGACATAAATTGTGCAATTTTGCCTTGGCAAAAACTACATTGGCAATGTTGTACTCAATTGTCAAAGGACAACAACTTCTCTGTGTTGAGGCGATTCAAAAGAAACTCAAGAGGCATCAACTCTATATAGTAATAAACAAAGTATTATGAAATTATAAATTACCAAGGTGGTAAATATGGTTCCGGACAGAAATTGCTACCGGACGCACGGACGTCCGGACCTACGACCAATACGCCCGCCCTTAGGAAAGTAATGCTAATCAATGTACATGGACCTATATAGAAGAAAACATGTTTGTTTTTATGAAGAAAACATATTTTAAATTAATGAAATTGTGGTGTAAGTTCATCGGCTTTAAAATTCTTCGCTGATCCAGAGTATGTCACAACTAAAACCATACAGAAAATTGAAAGTTGTAACAGACAACTCATAAAACTGAGGTCAGATTAATTACAACAAAATTTCAATATTACCCGATAAAATCGTTATATAATATCATACGTATAAAACTTCTTCATCAAAGTTTTTTTTCAGAGTTCGTCTTCTATTCTCTAACGACGTAAACAGGGTCTCCGACTTTAATGTCTCCTTCACATTCGACAACAGTGTGTATTCCAAAGCAAGGTTTTGGACCATATGGCTCCGTACACCGAAACCTAAATCAAACGAAAAATATCTGTATCATATGCATATTGAGAATTTGTAAATATGCAAAACACATCTCGATACAGCTGCAACAAGGTCTATATACATGTTCAAGATTTGAATTTCATCGCATGTGACTCGGTTTCAAACTCGAACTACAGCTTATCAAGACAAATATCCTGACAAACTGTCATGGCAAATAGGAACAATTGGTCTGCAGATTGTTCAGAAAGTCATGGTGGCCTGTTGTTTGCCATCACTCGACCCAATTTCAAATATGTCACAAAATTCGCCGAGAAAAAAACAGTCTGCTCAATTTTCATTTTATAATGGGTACTACTGAGGCTTCAAGTGTGTTTACAAAACTTTTCTACTTTTTACCAAATTAAATAATTTTAACTTTACGTAATCTAGCGTCGATATTGCTTTACAGTTCATAAAAACAGTACAATTTTTTCATGAGAATTGTATAAATAAATGTTGTCCCTTGTAGAGTTTACCAAGTTTTTATTTCTATAACAAAGCCGTCGCCACTGCTGAACAATCGCCAATAGCGTGTGCTTATTTCAGTGCCGTTTTAGCTGGATAGGGGTACAGAATAACGTTGCTTAACAACCAGTTAGAGTTTGACCTCCGATACATCTCTCTGATGGCATATAAGAGCAAATCGGTGAATTTTATGGCCAAATGAATAACCACTATCCCTATACAATTCCGTAGCGTCATTGACCAAGCGTCATTGACCAAAATAATGTAGCAACCTGAAAAACCTCTGATATGTGTTTTATTAGCTTTATAAAAATTGTCAACTGTATGAAGTGTAAGAAACTGAAAAGTTGTCATACTTTTTTAGTTCTTTCAATGGCTGATTATCCTTGTCCTTGATCCCTGTTTCATAGTCTATTGTTGTAATCAAGCACCTTGGAAATATAGGAAATAATTTCAGGCATTGTCATTAAGTTTAAAGTTGTCAATAATACGATTTGGTTATGAGTAAAAAATAAATATTTAAGCACAGGTTTGTCAAAAAAGTAGTAAGTAGTATGGTGTATCGGCTATTAACAAAAATTCGTACATTGATTACAAGAAACACGAACACATACAAAGTGACAAACCGTCTGATAAATAGAAACAAACAGCCTGATAGTCTGAAAAACAGAAACGTATATTGCAATACTTAAAAGTGCGTGGATATCAACATGACCAAAGATTACGTCATTATAAACTATGGTAAGCAAAAACTTATATTTTTACCAATACGAGATACACTTTCTCTTGTTATTATATTAATGCCCGTTTCAACTGTATTTCAATTAATTATTTTAGGCGGGTAGTTTACCTTGAAGAATCCTATCCTCCGTAAGAAACTGCCAACTTTCTCACATATAGACACAGTTGGTTGCAGGGCTCAAACCAATGGCCCTAGATCAATGAGAGGTTGCAGCGATATCAAGCCAGTTCGCCGGTAGTCAAACGCTTTCACAAACAAACCAATATCGATACAAGTCAAAGTTGCATCGCTGCGATTAAGGGTTTTGTCACTTAACAAAGTGAAGTCAGTCATGAATGTACACACTTTGTTACCAATAGTATTCCTAAAATAAGATTTTACCTACCGTGTACATTTATCTACATATTTTACTTTAGTTGTATCTCCAAAGTAGACTTCTCTCCAATTATCCTGAAAACATACATCTGCACGGTACAGGTAATTGTTTCATTATCAAAAAGTGTTTTCGTAGATTTTTACGGTCTATGCAACAAAATCAAAACGTAGGTCAAACGTCAAGATCAACGTACTTGGCGACCTTATTGATGAGCTTCGATCTCGACCTAGAGTTCATCAAGGCAAACATTTTAGAGTCTTAAGCCTGTAGAGTGTTCACACGTGTTTTTTTAATGATTTGACCTTGTGTTATAGTTTTCCAACCCACGAGATCCAGTTTTAAGATTATATTACCCTTCAAAATGGTCACAGCGGTTTATAATTAAGAGTGATCAAACACAGTGGATGCTCTAAAACGTACAAGAAATAAGTTTTACCAAGTTGTTTCTGTTATTGCCAAGTACAAATTAAGATACACACGTTCGATTTTTTAAAATTTTTGACTAGGATAGTCAAACACTATTTCCTCTATATTGAATGTGAATGAAACTGTTATACAACTCGTTATTTTGGGTTACAAGTATAGCATTTTTTATTATTCTAGGAGTGTAAATCACTGATTAATGTTTTATTAAAAAATTTGATGGTCACTTTGAACGGTAATATCACTTAAATTGACACGAGGTTCATCAAAACAAAAATTTGGACTAACTTTCAAGATGATTGGGTTCAAAATGTGAATCCTAGAATGCTGCCAATGTTTTTCTATGATTTTACGTTGGTGGCCTAGTTTTGTCTCCATGTGACCAAAGTTTATGCCCATGTGACTCAGTTACGACTTTTACCTAGAGGTCATTAAGTTTCAGTACACATTCTGGCTTCCTGTGTGTTCACATAACTCCTTGTTTTTGACCCAATGTGACTCAGTTCCGTAAGTGACCAAACTGTCGAAATTTATCCAGAGTTCTTCAAAACATACATTTGGACTAATTTTCCAGATAATTCGATAAAATTTGGATTTCATGGTATTCACAGTGTTTTTTCTATGACTTTAACAGGTTGCCTAGTTTTTTTAGCCCAACCTAGTGACCCAGTTTTAAACTTGGTGTCGAGTTTTCAGGTCGAACAGGCGTGAAAGTCGGAGTAGCAAGACGATTATAATCCCTTGCAATGTGGACAAATCCATTCGTTGTTCAAAGGGGTGTTCATGGAAAATTTACAGACTGAGAAACGAACATGGATGTGCAGGCTAATTATGATCTACATTGGTCGTAATTGCAAAAGCATTTGTCACCAATAGGGCAAGAGTTGATTATAGTAATTAACTAAAATGTCAAATATTTTAGATTGTATCTTGCCAGCTTATGATTTTACTTTAATCTCCTTACATAAATTTTAAATCAATTTTGAATTTTCGTTATGTTTGTAAGCAATGTTAGGTCAGATGTCATCATAGGGGAATTATGTGTTACAAACAATGTTGTTAACAACACAAATGCCATTCCACACCTAGTTATATACATATCTACAAATCCTTTACAGGTAAGCCTTGCCCTTAATATAAAAGGAAACTGTATATCTTACTTCATCAAAAGGTTTAGTCCCTTCCACCAAAACGTTAGGTCTGAATGGAATAATTGACAGTGGTTTCTCTAGTCGTGTGTTCAAAGAATCCATTGATGACTCACACATTATCATACAATGACAAAAATCCTGGAAGGCTATCTGTAATATAGATCCAAATAATCTTCCTTCTAAATTAAGTCATAGTTGTTCTAGAACAGTTTATGTTCAAACAAATAAATTTAACATTACGTTAGAGTGTACAAAAACCCAAACTGATTCTTTTATAATTAAATATATCAGGAAAAGATATTTCCAGACACAAGCAAATACAAGACTGTACAAAACCTTCTATTATGGAACTTTTACTGATTGTTGTAAATACATAAGGAATAGAAATCCCAGGCATACTATCAGTATGCGATATGATGTAGCTGATTACATAAACTGTATCAGTATATGTTTAAATGCATATTATTAAAAATCTTGATTTTAAAACACTGTAAACAAAAAATTCCAATTATAACATGTAGAGTGAAGTTTTTCTGTGGTTTGTACATCAGTTTTTGACATAGATCTATTGAGCCATCATGGAATAGAAAATACTGTGCTCTGATGTTTACTTCGAATTTCTTCTTTGATTTGTTTATTCAGCTATAATAATGTTAATGTAAGCGATACGTGTGTTTGAATCAAGGCTACCATACGCTGCATTTATATCAAAATGTCGTATACCTCATCAAATGGTCTAATCTGTGTCGGCCATCCTGTATTAACTTTACATGATAATCGTTTGGCAAGAGAAGGGGCTGAATAATTGAGGCGGAGACCGTCTTGTTGAAGCACCTTGCATACCCAGGCAGCCGCCTCATCACCGAGGTCTAGTGCTGGTAAAGGTGTTAATTGTACGCTGCAAGTCAGAAATCATGCAAGTTGAAAATTATAGTTACAAAAGTGATTTTATACGACACAACAGAAAAAGCCAGTGTACGGTAAAAGCTTCAATATTTAGAGTAGAAGGAATATTGTGAAACACTTTAACTTACTGTTAATGGACTTTCGTTAGCTTTTCTTGCAAGATAAATCTACTGAAATTGATGAGCCTCTTTCCACAACCGAAATGTTGTCAAATCTCGTTACGTCAAAGCATTTAATAGTACAAATATTTTCGGTCACTAATGTTCAGCCAAGAAGGTGTAAATTTGAAGCAGTTTAACACATTCATATATATTATGTACGGCTACAAGTATCCGGCTTACGTGACTGTCACAAGACGATCCGGTTCAATGACTGGATCAAGAGGTAGCCGAAGTGTCTCCATCCCATCACTATCAAGTCTGAGGGCGTTGTCTTCAATGCTCGTGTGAATAAGAGTTAATCGTGCATTCTGTTTCATAGTCCACATGTCTCCATTCTTAGTAACAAGCCAGTGTCTGGAGGTAAACACGGACATTATTTACCTTTGCAACATTCCTACATTTTTACAGGACTGACTATAATTATTTATACGTCGGTATATTTATAACTTAACTTTCTCAAAAGCATTAGATCTACCAGTGGTTTTACTCGAATGTAACTCTGTACATTTACTCAAGTGTATCATGTATATAGTATTAAGTAACAGAATTATTGCTGTAGTAAACACCTTGCTTTGTTCCTTTGAAAAGATTGCGACAGTAGCTCGACTAGTCGTTGGATGGTATTATATGCAATACTAATGTAATAACAATTCAGACTATCGTGATATATGCTTCGAAGTTTAACGATACAGGACCTTGAAGGTGTAATGAGCTTTAAAGATATTCAAGTCTCGATATATACTGTCTACATATTATAATCTGTATACCTTAGTAAGTTTCGGTCACGGACATGATTGCCTGGCACTCGTGTACCCCAAGTATACCAGGCCTTTAATCAACGAAAACAACTTCGCGCAGATTAATTACATCGTATGAAAATAAACTTAGCTACGAGCATCAAGACAATAATCTGAATTCAAATATCATGTTTTGGGATAACAAAAGTTTCAATGCCACTTATTAAGCGTTTTCATATCCGAGAAAAAAATGTCGAAAAAATATGAATCATGTTTTCTTTTACCTGTTAATTCAATTGCTTACGAGAACTCCGATCGCAACATTTTTAAGACTAAGAAGTGTGACCCACCTGACCCTTACTCCATTTATGTTAATTCAATGCTTTTTAAGAGGCACTGTTAAAGATCCCGGGGGCTCACGTCTCGACTTCAGTGGATATACAAATACGTTTGAAACCATCACCAATCATTCATGGCTTTTACTACCTGTTAATTCATTTTTAGCTTAGCACAGATAAACAGACTCAGAAGTGTCGACCTACCTGTCCCCAACTCCATTCGAGTAAATTCCGTGTTTTTTGAGAGACACAGTACTCAAAGAACCTGGTAACTCACGTCCCGACTTCAACGGATACACAAATACGTTCGATACTTTCCCAACACACTCCTTGCGTCTTTGTCCACCAACCCATCGTAGAGCCGCGTACTTAAGGGTCGCGCCCGCTACCAGTGCAAGAAGCACACTGCTCTGCTCTGATAACACCATGCTAACGTAAATAATCACTGTCGCAGGTACGGTAAATTACAAAACTACATTCATATGCGCGTAGTGTACACACAGGTCAGAAGAGATAACACACTTCTATAACCTCATCGCAGGAGTTACTTCCTCTTACAGTCCAAACAAATTGCTGAGAGGACTTTGCACTCTTTTATGACCTTATGTAGATTTGTTCAACTTCTTATCTATCCTGACACTCTTTTCAACAAATTGAAGAGATTATGGAATGGGGTATGATAGTGGACTTTCATCTTGTATAACAGTTTAAAGGTAGCCTTTGATTCGATAATTGTCAAATACAATTTGCCAGCTAACTCTAAAGTTCTTTTACGGAAAATGGGAGTTAAGTGCTGATTTTTTCCACGAAAAACTATTCGGACTTATAGGCAAACCTATACGCCTGTAAATAACTGGGGAAAAAACGTTGAAAGGGCGTTAAACACGAGAATAAAAAGAAATGATATTATAAAGCTATATCTTGTCAACGTTGCTAGAAGAATTGAACAAATAACGCTTCTGAACTTGTGTTTTGAATATTGACTGGCAGTTAAGGAGACAAGTGGATCTGATTAAGTACTGAACTGTGCAATGGAAGTCAGATCAATTCAAACAAAATTACAATATTTCCATTATATTATAGTATAAAGTTGTTCATCAAAGTTTTTTCAGAGTTCGTCTTCTATTTCCTAACGATGTAAACAGGGTCTCCAACTTTAATGTCTCCTTCACATTCAACAACAGTGTGTATTCCCATGCAAGGTTTTGGACCGTATGGCTCCATACACCGAAACCTAAATCAAACGAAAAATATCTGTAACATATATTTAGTATTTGTAAACATTGCTTCACCTTAATATATGGTGTCATATATGCATTGTACAGACGTCTTTCGTCGTGGCCAAAGTTTGTAAGTCCATTTCAGATATTCAAATTTAGTGTATTATTTGAATAGACGCGTTGGTTATATAGAAAATAATATGTTTGAAGCAAAATGGATGATACTGACATACAGAAATTACTGGAAACACAGTAAGACGTTTCAGTCAGCTTAGGCATTTCACCTCAGATTGATAGACAAGAGAGTAAAGCTATCGTTATAGCACTCATCTGTATCAACATAGCACTGATCTGTCATAGGGTATACAGATCAGATACTTTCTATATCAGTCTCATTACATTACCTGAATTAAATACGGCCTTAAGAGTGTCAAGTGTTTACCTTTTATCTCTATAAATTATTCAATGATTTGGCCTGCAAGTCTAGTTTTACACATTCGTAAAACTAAAGTCTTATACCTATTGCCCATTCCTTGAATTAAAGCAAGGATTCTGGTAAATGTTGCAACATGCAAAGATAGCCATTGATCGCTCTCCTGTAAACATCTTATACAGCCTGGTCCAGCATGATTTACGCTGGGTTAAACGATCTCAATAAAAGAGCTGAACGAGATTATAGTACCCACCACAAACGCAATATGTCATAATAAATGGCTTCTCACATTACACTAACCTTAATAACGTGTGACATGCTCATTTGAAATTCATTATCTGGTTCAGGAGTTAAAACATGGACACACAACCGCATTACCGTTGATCCTCAAGTCTCATAACCTTTGATCCTTGATTATGACCTTGATCTGGAACATGATGTATACCTGTACATCATATTAAGTTGCTAATCATTTGACCCAAATTTTATGTAAATATTTCAAGGGGTTATGGAGATACAGTCTCATGACCTTTCAATCCTAAATATGACCTTGAACTTGATCCTCTCCTGAGATATCATAACACCTCGACCCAAATTCCAAGGAAATCGTTCAAAGGTTTAAGAAATAAAGTCTCATGACCTTTGACCCCTAAGTGTGACCTTGACCTTGAGTTATATGGTTGGAACATGTCCAAAGTTTCATGAATATCCTTCAATTCAGCGGATACGAAAAATGAATGACCCCTAAGTGTGACCATGACCTTGATGGGATTGAAACCTGGGTTCTGCTCATCTTGATGAGATGAGCAATTGACTCAAGTGTCTTCTTATCATTCAAGTGGTATATGGGATATGGAGTGAGCATGAATAAAACCACTTTAATTTGCGAAAGAGAAAAATCACTTATACACTTATTTCATTATACTTGACAGTGTTTTTTTCTATTACAAGGTCGTAGCTATTGCCCAACCAAGTTTTGTCCAATCATATAACTGGCCGTACCTTTTCTCGCATTCCTTGTTGGTGGTGAGGGTGATCAAAAGTGACCGTATGATGGAACAATTATCAGTAGCGTGTGCTTATTTTAGTTACCAATATAACCGATTGCCTTAGCGGTTGGGGGTACAGAGTACCGGTGTTTAGCAAGCAAACGGAAGGTATTTATTTGACATTGGGTCCCGATGCATCTCTCTGAATGCATTTAAGAGTGAATCAGGGAATATTGTAGCCAACAGAATAACTTTATCCATATAAAACTTTCTGTAGCGCACTTGACTTATAACTGTCAACTGTATATAGTGTATGAAGCTGAATGACATACTTTTTTAATTCTTTCAATGGCTGATCATCCTTGTCCTTGATCCCTGTTTCGTGGTCTATTGTTGTTATCAAGCACCTTGGAAATATAGATAATATTTTCAGTCATAAGCATTTAGTTTAAATTTGACGTTACTAAGATTGGTTTATACGAGTAAAAGATAAATATTTAAGCGCAGATGTTTGTCACAAAAGTAAAACATAACATAGTTTAGCGGCGTTTAACAAAAATTCGTACATTCATTGCAAGACAGAATGTACGATTCTCACTACTGGATTTACAGACATTCTGACAAAGAGATACAAACAGCCTGACAGAGCACTTTTTGGATCGATTGGATTTATTCAATCGTATCCAAAGTTAACAGAGTATTTCAGACCCTTACGGCCGAACTCTTAACACAAATTTTTGTCGAATACGACCAAAAAGTAGTTCTATATATTCAATGAAATAAAAGAATTGTAATGCATTACATTGTATTCTGTTTTCATTATGATAATATTGATGAATAAATGTAAAACATTAAAAATTACTAAAAATCAACGAGGTTGTTCTGTATAGAACTAGTTTCCTACGCGGTTTTGATCAGAACAGTTTTCAAGTCAGACCGGAGACACTAAAAGACAACTAGTCAGGCCGAATAATGTGTCTTATATCCGATATTGTGTTTGTGATCATAAACTATCGGAACATCGTAATACGTGATGGAACCACTAGGTACTCTTGAATGTTATATTACAAAACCCGGATTTCGACATAAAATCAACGATTCTATTGTCAGTTGGCAACGCCTCTATCATCAAAATTGCTCGGCCTGACTAGTTGTCATTTCGTGTCTAAAAGATAGGCCGAAACACTAGTGTAAAGTACGCCTTTATGCGTTTAGGTATAAAACTGAAACTTATCAGCAAGTTAACTTTACAGAGGCACTTGTAGATGTCTTTTTGAAATATGACAACATATTTTATGCTTTAGACACGTTGTAATTGTTGTACTTTATGCAAATGCGTGGTTCGAAAATGTCACGAAAATGTCCGCATTTTGCCGAAGTCGGTTCGTACCTGGGTACGAATAACTAAGAAATCACATAGATCTACATGTCTTAAATACGATTTTTGAATGTAGACAAAAATGCAATTATCTGAAGGGAATATCAAATTCATTTCTCTGGATCATGCTGTCATTTACAAAGAACAGATATTAACTCAATATAAATACAAATAGGACTTCTTGTATATGTAACTAAAACTTTCAAACTTTACCATGATTCTTTTGCTACACTAAGTTTTGGCGGGTACATTCATACATAGTATCATTATTATAATCACCATCATCATCATCATTATTACTTGTTACGAAATACTACTAGAGTCTAGTATATGTTAAATATGAAAGATTATAGCCTGCTATTAAAACATTCAGTTGTTTTAGACAAGTTTTGAAAATTTAAAAACAGCATGGTAGAAAGGCTGGTAATAATAGACCCAGTATATTGCAATTCGCAGTATTTTGGAAGCACTCACGGAGATAGTTAATGTTAGCTGCAAGTACTTGTTCTACAATAGGTATATACTGAATCAATTTATATCAAAAGATTGATTTATCAATTTTTAGCTTTTTTAAAAAAAATAAAAGAGCCATTGTCATAACCTTCTTGGCGTCAGTCGGCACTGTCGTCTTGAATCTGATAAAGCTTTCTTAAAATTCAATTGATTGGCATCATACAATGGCATCTGTGGCCGATCGAGTGATTAAGGTCACTGACTGATGTTTACTTGTCCCTCACCGCTGTAGGTTCGTGCCCTACTTGGGTCGAATTCTTTTATGTCTAGAAGCTATCTATGTTCTACTCAGATGCCTGCTCATGACTGAAATAATGCTCGAATTGGCACCCAGGATCTTCCTCCTCCATGAAAGCCGGAAGTAGCAAAATGACCTTAGCTATTGAGTGCGACGTTAAATCCGAATCAGTCAATTGGCACAGTACAATCAACCTTATGGGCATATCCCATAACTTTTGTATGACATTAAAGGTTGTTCAAACTATGAATTTTTTTCAGTTCAGTTTTGTCAAAATCCAATTATCAGTTACCATTCACAGCTTAATACTTCATAGGGTAGTTGAACATAGTCACTGAATGCAAAATGTAAGCACATGGGTTCCTATCTCAAAAGTAAAATTTACACAAATTGTTATAGGTCAAAATGTGTGGACAGATGTGTCTCCAGTTTGCAAGGGTTGTCCTGATATTTACACATGTATATGTACAGTCTGTGTTGTCCTGATATTTACATATGTATGTGTGCAGGCTGTGTTGTTCAGAGACAATCGATCTTCCAGCACTTTCAGTCCTTTGATTCTTATTGAAATCCTTACAACTACGATGATTTTTACTAATACCTGATACACATTCAGTTGTTGTAGTTGTTGTATGAGTTTAACGCCCGTTTCAACTGTATTTACTATATATATAGATTACAAGCGGGAAGTGTACCTGGTAGAACCAGTACTAGAACCCTTTCTTCCGTAAGAAACTGCCAACCTTCTCACATAAAAAGACACAGTCGGTAGCAGGACTCGAACTCATGACCCTAAATCAATTAGAGGTTACAGTGATATCAAGTCAGTGGTTCTAACCACACCTTTCTCCGGGTGTCACCATACCTATATAAATACAAAGCTATATAAATACAAGCCAAAGTTGAATCTCTGCGATTAAGGGTTTGGTAACTTAACAAAGCGAAGTCAGTACATGAACGTACTCACGTTGCTACAGATATTATTCCTAAACCAAGATCTTACTTACCTTGTACACTTATCGACATATTTTACTTTAGTTGTATCGCCAAAGTAGACCTCTCTCCAATTATCCTGAAGATATACATGTAAGGTTCAGGTTATTGTTTCATTTGTGAAAGGTCAAGATCAACGAACACAGCGACCTAATTTTTGACCCTATGTTACCAAGATTAAATCTTGACCTAAGTTCATCAAGGGGAACATTCTTAGAGTCTTAGGCCTGTAGAGTGTTCACAAGTGTTTTTTTATGATTTGACCTTGTGTTATAGTTTTTCACCACACGAGACCCAGTTTTAAATTTACCTATGAGTTCATCAAAACATTGTCAAACATTTTAACTAATTTCAAAGAAGACTGGGTTCAAAATGTGGATTCTAGAATGTTGATAAGGGTTTTCTATGATTTGACTGCGTGGCCTAGGTTTTGGCTCCATGTGACCAAGCTTCAAACTTGACCTAGAGATCATCAAGACAAACATTCTGACCACCAGAGTGTTCGCTAGATTTTCCATTAATTGACTAGGTGACCTAGTTTTTCAACCTATCTGACCCACTTTATAACCTAGTCAAGATATCATCAATCATAACATTATGATCAATTTCCTTGATGATTGCATTTAAAATTTGGCCAAGGTAAGTGTGGACAGACGACGGACATCGAGCGATCACGATAGCTCGTCTTTGAGCACTTAGTGTTCTGGTGAACTAAAACACGGTCAAACACTACTATTGTCGGAGTAGCAAGCAATTGCAGACGAAACGAATGTAATCCCTCCCTTTCATGCGCACACATTACGCCAATAGTGCTTTAACCCATACCCAGCTAAGGTGCCCATCTTTCGATTTGGAAAAAAAACTGTAAGTTGTTCAAAGGGGTGTTCATGGAAAATGTACAGACTGAGAAACGAACAGTGCAGGTCATTCTCAGACTGCATGGATGTACAGGCTAATCATGGTCTACATTGGTCGTAAATACAAAAGCACTTGTCACCAGCAGGGCAAGATACCTCTAACTAAAGACTAAAAATATTTTAGATTTTATCTAGCCATCAGATGATTTTCCTGAACGCTTTTTACATAAATTTTGAAACTTGATTTTAACTTATGCGTGTAAATGTTTTCGTTATATTTGCTAGCAGTGTTTGGTCAAATGTCATCATAGGGGAATTATGTGTTTTACAAACATCTCTTCTTACTTATTTGATTGTTTATAGCCCCAGCCGACCCTGGAATTTCTCGCAGGGTGAACCTGCCAAGACCCTAGTATGACCTTTATGCATACTACCTAACAAAATTTGAAAAGTGCGTGTTGTTTTATCTGACTACAATACAAAGTCAGTTTTGTCAAAAAAATATGCTTATTTAGCCAAATTTTGTGTAATGCCAGTAGCCAAAGATATGTGTCAGCCTTCAGACCATACACACGTTGCCAGTGTAATTTGGTGCTTGAACCACTTTGCCTCATGGTTTAAACAACTCATCGTCATGTATTTTGTTGACTTTCGGACGAAAGCAACACAGATGCCTTGTAATATGCATATTATCTACAAACCCTTTACAAAGCCAGTCAAGCCTTGTAAAAGGAAACTTTATATCTTACTTCATCAAAAGGTTTAGTCCCTTCCACCATAACGTTAGGTCTGAATGGC
>JAFMSR010001768.1:0-25022 GCA_022818135.1 Saxidomus purpurata
CGCAATTTGTCGGACAGGCATTTTTTATGTTCAATTTTTTATATATATTTTTGTATGTATGTAACAGAATGTAATAAAACTATAAGTAAAATGTACCCATTCGTTGATTGTTTTGTTTGTAAACGATAAACGACATACCAAAACTGAATATTACAGATTATGAGCAAATAAATTGTATTGCAGTCTCACCTTGTACGAGTCCAAAGACTTCAAAGTCCACCGACAGCAGCCTTGAATCATCCATGTAACTTGTAACTTCCATACTGCCTTTCACGTTTGACGTTGAGAATGTGTAATTAAATACAAGACTCTATAAACAATCAGATAAAAGCGGGCACAAAATACATACAATATAGACTACAACTAGAAATCAATTACTAATCTTTAAACCCCTGCCAGTTTGTTATCGATCACCGTGTTTGAATGCACTCGTAAATGTATTGTATTGTTGTATATGTATATAGTAAAATGATTTAAATTAAATACCCCCATTCTTCCCTTTTCCTTTCGAAAAGAGACATACCTATTAATCTGCATTCCCACGTATCGTTTTGCTGCATGTAAATCTAATAAACATCAGTCAATGGTGTCATAGTCCTCTGCAATACGTGTAAGTCACCGGACAGTATCAAAATAATTGTTTCTACTCAAGTTGCCGCTATTGGTAGTTAGAAGTGAGGTGTTGATATTGAGTGAGAACTCTTTATTTTAACCACTTTCTCCACAAAAAATACTAAATAATGTTTACAAAATCAGAACTCATTACAAATAATGCCACTATTTAATGTCTTCACCTATATAACATTAGTGCTGATGTCTTATTCTAGGCCACTTGCAACTTAAGTTCATTGCCAGTGTCACAGACCGATTCTGCGGACGAAAAGTATGTTGACTTAATGCTGTCTTTAATAACTCACGAACAGACGGCATTATAACAAACAACAACTTTGGCCAAGTGTCTTTTCATCTTTAGGGTATCCCATGCATAAATAATTTACATAATTATTGAACACCCATAATTTGTTGTTTAATATATCTACTGTTCTACTTTTTATATTTCAATGACTACTACGTGTAGCTCTAATTTTACCCAGAAAGATGTCTTACTGGCAGGAATGTCATTTATTTGTACCAAAAACATTTATTACTTTGATTTTTGAATCGAAAAATAAAATACATTTTAGAAATAAGCGCTGTTTTTGTTTTTCAATGATATTGCAAAAAATAAAAAAAGCTATCTGACAACTATTTCACATGATGAAACGACTTGAATATATACGAAAGAAAGGCATATGTCAACATTGTTTTAGAGTGAATAGTTGATGATTCTATCATTAAAATGTCAGTAAATTTATTTTACTATATCAGTAAATTGAAAATTCAAAACGATCCTGGGACTTTAAAAATGACACGTGCAGAGAATGTTTCTGAAGCTAGGAACATCAGGAAAATAAAGCTCTTTATTAAACGACTAGACGCTGATATAGATATAATACGGTCGACGGAATGGAGGGATGACATACATCGATTCACGTAGAAACAACTGACACGCATAAATAAAATCCAGCAACGGTACACACTAGTAAAGTTACATAGCGCTCCTACGGTGAAGGTCGGCAAACAAAGTAAAGTCAAACAAGTAACAGAAGAACCAACATATTAAGCATTTGCAAAACGGACAAACCTTTAAAACTTAAAGTTCGTTTGGACAAATTATTACATACATTACGGTGACGGTATATCATCTATCAGAACGTCTTCTCGGGGTATAAAACGAACTGTCTGAAATTTGATACTTTATGGTATAACATTGAAAAATTACACCTGCTCTATCATTTAACAAGTTTTACTATAATCATAATTCTGCCGGTATGCAAGCAGAAATGAGGAAGTGATTATGGATACAGAATTGATATAACTACCTTAAGTTTGTATAAAAAAGTAAACACATTGATATCTTCAATGCGCATAGCCGCTGCGAGAGTTAACAATGACAAGTAAGTTATCTTTGTCTTCCTTGACAACCTTTTCGTTTAAGCTCGTCACAGCAACTACGTCTTTTTTCAGTCTATAATGGAAAATATTGCAATTTATGACATGAACGTATTTTTCATAATGTCTCAACATTAGTTGTTATCCAACCAACTACGGATATTTACAAAACTACTGACAAAACATGTGAAATAACATAGTAAATATCGCCATCTTAAACTGCTTTTAATGGGAAACATAGATTTGTAGGATTATAATTGCATTGCATTACTAATGGAGTAGTATTGTCCTTTTTCGGTCAGATTCTTAACTAGGCTTATACCATGTGTAGATTGTTTTGAATATAACTTTAAGATTGCCATTTGTGTTTTATTATGCATTTTGTAAGGACTTCCATTATTAACAATGCATACATGTGCATTCAACTGAATAAGTATGTGGTATTGTAGTATTATACAATCCTATATTGTGTAACACATTTGTTATAAGAAACCATATTTTGAAAAACTTCAAAGCAGGCTATTTTGCTTTTTGTTCGTTTCGAGCATTTTTTCTACACCTGTTTTTATTCAGGTAAAGCAGTCAGTTGTTAAGCCATATTGGTAGATAATACGGGATGATATAGGTCAATTTCTCTGAACTTCGTATTCATAATGTATTTTATATTATAGGAAAATGGAATGACCATAAAAACCTTAATACTGTCTAACTCTATTCCTAGATACAACACTAGTATTAATAATGTTTTCGTTTACGTTCCGTAACGGCAATGGAAGATTGGATGACCATGAAGAAAATATTTAATTTACTCATTAAATGAAATATTGAAGATAAAATGTATTAAAGAGAAAACATTGCTATAACTGTTCACGCTGAAATGCTTAGAATGATTGCTTTATGGTGGCTACAACATCTACATATTGAAGCTACATATCAATGTCATTTGTTGGATTTGTTGCAGACTGTACAGCACTTAGTTCACATAGCCGGGCTCCTGCTGTTATAACAAAGACAAATTTGTTCGACCTGATACCAGATACGTATGACCTACGTCCAGGCACGAACGTGAATGTCGGCTGTGCTTCAAACCTGAAGTTAGTGGGAGACCGTACCATGACCTGTTTAGCTAATGGTCAATGGAACTACACTAACAAGCCATACTGTAAAGGTACACGTATGATTTTAATGATATTGGTATACTTTCAGTCAGTAACTACTGACTTCTTTGTTATAAAAAGGGCGTTAAGCTCTTATTAAGTTTTGAACCTAGGTGTCAATATCAATGCTTCATCAATCTGTTAAATACGAAAAGAAATCTTTAAGCAGAATTCAAATCAAACCAGATTGAAGCGACTGGTCACAGTTATTCCTATGTCTTCGAATTTCACTTTGGTAACCTATATAGCTGAATCTAAGCGCAATAAAATAAATTTGTATTCTGCTGTGTAAAAAGGTTAAAACCGATTTCCTTGTTTCTAGAGCTGGAAACAGACAGTGATGATGCTTGGTATGAATCCACCAGGAATTTAATCATTGTTTGTGTAATATGGGGTGTAGCGGCTGTTGTCTTTCTTGCGTTGCTGATAAAGATAATTGCAATAATAATACGGAAGGAGAGGAATGGTGACCTTGACAATAAACATGGCCACCATGGAGGAAGGTATGTCCATCACGGACACGAGCATGAACACCAGAAAGATCATGCACATTCTCATCATGGACATAAGCACTCTCATCACAGAGAGGGACATGATCATTCTCATCATAGAGAGGGACATGATCATTCTCATCATAGAGAGGGACATGATCATTCTCATCATAGAGAGGGACATGATCATTCCCATCACAGAGAGGAACATGATCATTCAAATCACAGAGAGGAACATGATCATTCAAATCACAGAGAGGAACATGATCATTCAAATCACAAAGAGGGACATGATCATTCCCATCATAGAGAGGGACATGCTCATTCAAATCACAGAGAGGGACATGATCATTCTCATCATGGAGAGGGACATGATCACTCTAAGCATAGAGAGGGACATGATCACCACAGAGCAGGACATGATCAACACAAGCAGGGACATAAACATGACAGAGATGAGCTTCAGGCAGAGGAAATGTTCAGTGACGAACATAGCCATTTTACAGAGGGACATCATCTTGCTAGAAGTGATAATAGAGACACTCTTGAAAGGGAAAGTCATATCAATTATCACCATGGAAGGGAACATGGACATCATACAGATAGGCAAAATCAACACGTAGTAGATGAAAATGATTCGATACCTGGTTTTGACTTCCAGCTTGAAGAGTTTCATAGATTTTAAGACAGTTTGGTTAGAAGTTTCTACCTATTTGCTATCATCAGTCTACAGTAGTAAATCTCGTTATCACGTACTACAGAGTCAAGAAACGGTGGATGTATTATGGAATAACCAGCTGACTGATAAAATTCAGATATTTTTATTCTTTAACATAGTATCTCATTTTCAAATATAAATGCTGAATTAAGTGATAATTAAAAATTATTAATTGAAAGAATGAAGTTTGACGAGGAAATTTTGTAACTAAACTTACGGGTAGTTTACAATCGAGACTCTAATTCAAAGGTTAAGTATAGTGAGTGTGACCAACGCTTACATACGCGTATGCCAACCAATTACAAGCAAAAACACTTATCACGGCTATGCATATATGCTAAGATCTATCCATCTAGGTTCCTACGTTATTCCTTAAACCAGCTGACTCGTTGTATCTCGCAAATACCACGTTGATCATTGTTTTCGTGTGTCATTGTGAAAGCTCAATGTAAATATATTTCTGGTAATTTTAACTGTCGATCAATCTGTTAGAAATGGAGTATATTTTTTTTCTCCCTTATTATTTACCATATTAACTGAGTATTGACTGAGTGTCGACCACAACCGTTTCACAAATCGTTTCACCGTTTCATCTGTTGTCAAGAGTCCATATACATGTATGTCTATTTTTGTTCGGTCATTGTAAGTTTCTAAGTCCAGCCAATTTAAACACCAGCATTGCAAACATAAGAGTTACTACAGAATACGCAGCTAAGCATCCGAAGTTTCTTGCCATATGTTGATCAGCATCAGGAAAGTATGCAGCAATGTAATAGTTACCATTTTCAATACATGTCGTATTCACTGCAAGTTGAAAATTTACAAGAAGAAATATAATAAGTTAAAGGAATGAATAGACTTCATATATTTACAAATATATAAACGAAGACGAAACAGTTTTAGTCGGTTATTTTGAAATTCAGTTCAGAGTGCCTAGCAAAAGTTTAAACAGAATCGTTATACTTTTAATTTAGTGGTACAAAGTTCTTTATTTTTTTCTTCAGTTTAAAATATACTTTCCGAAATTACAAGCATGATAAGGTGTCTTAATAAGTTATGGTTTACAAATATCTTTCAGTTGACAGTACTGTAACGTCTTAAACGGCGTATATAAGAAAACATCAACGTCTTACTGCAATATTACAACCATGTAAACAGATTTGATATTCAACTTCAATAATTTGATATTACCATTTTGCTCACACTCGAGTTCCAAATCCTTAAACTCGTTGGCTATGAAAATTTCCGCAGAATATTTGTGGATCAATATCCAGCTAAGCCATTTCAGTGGGTCGATTAGAGAGCTCACAGTTCTGAAAAATACATATAAATGTCATTTTTAATTAAGATAGCTTAAAATTTCCGTGGAAATCTTATAACTCTTTGAACGTTTTTTTATATCTTTTCATGTTTAACAAGTATGTATACATGTATAATTTACTATATAAGTATCTAATGTGTGTGTTAATTATATGCATTCAAATATATTGCAATAAATATTTAATGTATCGATATAAATTGTTTCTATTACCAGGCAACCATAGAACGATTTGAAAAGAAGTCGGCTGTAATTAAATAAATACCCCACTTTTCTTTTCCATGAAACGGTTGGAAACATGAAACGACTTAAGAATATTGCGTTCATGGTTAATAATTAAATAAGTTTACAAATATTTAAAACACATCTGTTCAAACTCCTGTGGATATTTTCCTTTGCTAAAGTTCAAAACACAGTTATTTTATAACTTTAAACAAAGTCTTAAGTGTTGTGACTGGAGGTATATTGTGCTATACACTTTGTCATGTACTCTGTATTTGCCTGCAGCATGCTTAGATGTTTCTTCGGGGTTTACATTTTAACTATTGTTTTTATATATAAAGAAATTAGGCATACCTCACATATCCGGATGCTATTATAACACTGGCTGATTGAAGCAGAACAGCGACACTGTTGGCTAAATTTGGATTCATGAACATTCCAAGACAGGCGACTGCTAATATTTCACCCCAGTAAGTGAGAATGAAAACCTCAAGAGTAAACAGACCAAATCTGTCAGCGCTCGGATACAATCCAGTCACCCTAGGAACAATAAACATACATATAATGCACTAGCTGTTGATAATTTGTACCACTAAATGTATATTGCATTATCTAAAAGTAACAACAGTCTTATGTTTTGCCATTACAACTGCATTAGTCGACTTACATGAAATAACGAGAAATTATCAAACAAAGATATACTTACCAATAGATGATACTGCTGTATATGAGACTGGAAGCCATTTGAAAAGGAATGACATGTATAGAATAAGCGATCAAGAATGTCACAGGTCCATACAGTCCATCACGGCTTTCTCGGTAGTAAAGGTTCCGTATGCAAAGGACTGAAAATACACCGACACATGCGGGTTTTCAATACTAATGCAGTAATTATATGTCATTCACATTCCTTTCATTCCAAAGAAAGACAGTGTAAAAAGAGTATTTACCATTATAACCGGGTTGTTGCGATGTACACGTATTTGGTAAATAGTATTAAGCTCTTGTCTTTTGTATTGTAAGCACACTCGTCATGACCAAAACGCCGCACGTGCACTTTTCATAGTAAATCAAGAATTAAACGCAGTAGGACTTACATAAAGCGATGCTGTTGATGATGCCAATGAATGGAGGGGCGGTTGTAGAATTATATATAAGACCGATACGGTCCTGGATACTAGACTGTGTATGTTTTAATCTCCCAAGAAATATCAGGATAAACACCATGAACAATGCTAGCAAGAAGATGCGGGCAAAATAGTCCTTCCTGTCTCGAAAAAGATTCCTGTACATTCGTCTGAAAAAAAAATCAACAAACAATATGCACCTATCAATCGTTACCGTATTGAAATAAACATTTCAGAGATGATCCAAACTATACTGCGTTGCATGTTGCTTTCAAAAGTTTACCCAACTAGCAAAACATATTTTCAAAAGGTATCATAATCATACTTATAAAGACTAAGCAATCTAAATATCTACCTACCCTATTAAAGTAAGAAGTACTCTATTGTAACTTGGTCCACTCGGTTTTACAGAGCCATTGTAGGACTTTGAAGATGCGTCGTTTGAGCGAGCTAATCTGATATCTTGGAGTGTCTGTCCATGAATTGAAGAATTTATAAATGCTTCTACAAGACTATCTACACGTTTGGTACTTTCAAACTCTCTATCCGTATCACGTCTATCGATACTGGCCACATCAACTGTTAAAACAGTACAAGTGTGTTTTTAAATAACAAAAGTCTTAAACAGAAAATCAGCTAAAAGAATCAACAATTTTGTTCGAATATGGACACGCATATCTCATGGCCGTATGCTGATAAGATGAAAAGTCTAAGCACACCGAAACAAGACTGACTCCCGTTCGTCATGGCGTAGTACTATATCTTCTCAAGAGTACGCATAACTTACTCAAAAGCCAAAACTATTTGCTAATATTATTTTGAAATACAATTAAAAGAACATATACATACATATCTGTTTTTCATATAATTATGAATACCTCTAAAATGCTCTTGTGCAAACATTAAGTAACATTGATGTAGTAAAAGTAATAATTTTATTTAGTATTGCGTAAGAAAAAAAACATTAATGATTATGTAAGGTAATAACAATTGGTCAAGCTAACCTCCCAGTAGACATGCGAGTAGTCAAAAGTGTTCAGAAAATAAAAACAACTACTTCACTTACTGTGGACTTGTGAGGGTTTACACTTTATTACTGTATCGCAAAGCTTTCCTCGGCATACTTACCATATCTGTCCAAAGGATTAGTATATCTATCACATGGGTAACCTAACGCTGTAAAGTAAGGAACCATTTCCTTTGCTGGTCCACAGTATACCATCTGTCCTTTAGACATGATACCAATCTGGTCAAACATGTGAAAGATATCGGAGCTTGGCTGGTGGATAGTTAACAATACTATTTTCCCTTGTAGAGCTAGATCACGGAGATTCTTTACCAAGTATCGAGCCGTATAGCTATCCAAACCTGAGGTAGGTTCATCCAAGAATACCATATCTATTCAAAAGAACAAGAGAACATTCGCAAGGTGTAGAAGTTTTATAATCTAGTAGTTCAATGGGATCAAACTTTACAAAGTTGCTCACCATACCTGGATCTTTCAGTAACTGTATTGCTATTGAAACACGTCTTTTTTCTCCCCCTGAGATTCCTCGAATGATGCTACTCCCTATTCTTGAATCAGCAACGTCTTTCAAACCCATCTGTAATATCACCCGTGTTACCTGATATATGAATAAGAAGAGCCACATATAATTGCTATAAAATCAAGGAGAAGTTATGGCATCATTACTTGCTCTATTTGACTTTTCTTTACATCTATCCAAGAAACAGCTGTGTTTAACTGTTTGTAATAACGATCTTATGTCAAAAGTGTTTCTTTATATAACACTAGTCTATCCCTTCGCCGAAACTTGCCATAAAATATTGCCTCTTTTCAAAAGCTATTAGATTAGTAAAAACATAGTCTTTATATTTCAGTAAGAAGACGCCCGCAGTTTCTGTTGTTGTTGTTGTTTCGCGAATTAAATATATCGATCCAAGAACAAGAGTAGATCTAAGCAGATTTCTATTTCATAGAAAAAATACTCCAATGCTTCACTGCTTGAACAGAGCACACTCTTTACGACGTAAATGTTTTTAAACTCTTCAATTCAAAGCCATAAAAATTCAAGGCATTTCCAGTTTTTAAAACCTGTCAGACAGTGAGATAAAAAATAGATCTACTCCTTAGTTTCAAATTTGTTCGACATGCCAATAAACTGAGATTTTGTCCATTTGAAAAACAATACATAAAACGATACACAGAAAATGTTTGAAGTTATTACCTTTTGGTCTATATCAACTCTTTTAGTCCTTCCAGGTAGCTTCAGTTGTGCCGTATACCTTAATGTTTCTCTCACGCTTAGATTTGGTAACAGATGATCAGCTTGCATGACGTAAGTGGCACGTTGTTGTATGACATCACGAGTACATGTCACATTATTGAAGCTTACATTACCAGTGACCATTCCGGACGATCTACATGAAATGACATCTAATAGTGAAGTCTTGCCTGAACCTGCCATGAAAGAACATACTAGAATAGTCACATTATTGACATACCTACTTGAACCATTTCTATTTCATTTGTTTTGTGCATTTTTGTGGCATTACTAGTAACGCACATTTGCGACATTTTGTATTTCAACAATTGAAATATATATTTGCTTTTGTACTCTATCTGCTGTTTCTTTTGCAAAAGTGCTGAATTTAACGCGTAAAGCTTTTAGAAAACATTTCTGTGCAAGAAACCTATTTGATATCCATTTTCTATATTAATGTTGACAAATATCAACACTTTCATTCTTAAACGTATGTACTGGCAAACATTCGAATATCAAAATATGTTTGCAATTCCTCCTATGTTACCTGAATTTCCAAGAATAGCAGTGATCTCCCCAGCTTTCACGTGCAGTGATATATCCCGTAGAACACTCTTCATCCGCGTTTGTCTGAAGCAGGCGCCGGTCCACCAAGGCCCAACCCTTTCTTTAACCACGTAAGACACATTCGATACATTTAACGTCGACTGTGTATCGAAAGGTTCTGCAACTGGTGAAACCTTGTTTTTCTCTTTGTCAAAGAGCATTCCAGTGACACCAGGAAATCCATTCGACGTCGTAGAACCATAGTAGCTTAGATTATTCGTTTGTATTAGCCGTGTGTCCATCTTGTACTTAATTGTTGTTAATATCAACAAGAAAACATCAAACTTTACGCAAATAATCCTTTGTGAAATTTAAAGATAAAATATGGTTACATGAGCAGTCTTACTGTATATTGATGGTTAGTGACCATATACTTTGTACTGTATTTTAAGGTACGGGTGAACTTAATTTAAATGTGTATAAATGTGTAACATATATAAGTTATCTGCATTGTTTTATGATCCGCGTTATCAACTTTCTTGATTGTCCTTATTATCTCTGACCGCTGCATAATGACACTGGCGCGTCATTTGTCAGAAGTGTGGGGACTATAGTTCCTCGTTAGCTCGAGCATTTTACCAGGCCTGACTGTTTGTCCAGTGGATAGCTTCTGAAAGAAATGCTCAGATTCCATAAAAGATTAGTAAAGATTTGTTAGAGGAGTATTCATAATACTGTTGTAAAGTGTTAGTTTATTGTTAACGATGAAGTCACCTACACCACTTTAAATACGTAGATTGTTCTTCAGTATCAGAAGCCTACGTGTGCATTAACTGATCGCCACATTTCGACGTAGCCTCTTTGTTGTTTTACTCTTCGTACTTAGACGATTGAAACTGAGGTGATGTTGTTACAGTATTTTGAGCAAACACTTTTTAACTTTATACAAATAATTGCTGAACTATAGCGCAAACATATGTAATTGCTGAATTGTAGCGCAAATGTAAAATAGACAATGGTTGGTGCGGAAACTGTTCCTCTTGTTATCATCCCAAAGAAATAGCGGTCTTGCTCCAGGGGTCAGAAACTTAAAATATCGATTAAATGTTTTAACATATGCATGATTGGACTGATCATATTTCAGATAGTGAGAAGAGACGAATATTGCATTTTGTTGCCAGTTAGAGATATCTCGCATGACTTTTAATTGTGTATATATGTGGTATTTATTTTCTAATGGTCGAATAATATATAGTGTACAACAGATTTTAAATTTTGTAAATAAGCATTTACATTGTTACTCTAGTTTAAACGAGGAATATCTTTAAAAAAAGGGGGGGTCGGGGGCGTTGAGCCGAGTTACCGCAAATAAAAAAAACAGTTACCCGAGATTCGAACCTGCAGTCGTCACCTCGTATCTGAATTAGTCAGCTTGAACCTTATGAAAACAGCATAGGAAATTCCATGTGAAAGTCAATTTTCTAAAATTAACCAGATTTTTGAATTGATAATACATATTACTAGCATTATTTGAGAAAACGATGCCGATATTTTCGTTTCTTTGTCATTATTTTACTGTCAAACACAATACAAAACCAGGTCAGAAAAGCGCAAAAAAAGTCAAGGAAAAATAAACTATTTTCATTATTCAAATTTGTTTCATTTTTAGTTTTGTTAACTGCTTTATGTAAAACAAAGTATATAAACAATCTAAAAAGTTCTGTCAATTTTCAAAGATTATTTATGAGGCAGGTACGAGTTGATATCAATGAACGGTACCGTAACTATAGATAATTTTCCGCCGACCACTACCCTTTGATTACTTCCGTTGGTGCCGTTGCTAACCAATTCGTTATAATGTGACCAACCAAAATCTCCACCAACATTATTGGCTAGCTCGGTACCGGAATAGGCTGTGTACGCCCGGGAGCCTTCTGAACACAAAGGTATTTTTTTATTAATTTATAATAAATATGTTGAAAAAAAAAAAAAAAAATCTTTTTTTATTAAAAGATGTGTTGTGGGCCCCCCGGCATTTCGGACCAAAAGCAGTGTACTGCCCGGGGGCCCCCCGAAACCAAAAGACCACCGTTACCGACCCTTTTAAAGATTATTTTTAGAATACGATTTATCAATGAAGCGACCACGTGATCAAGAGGGTTGTATAGAAATGACATTAATCACGCTTCTATTCGTAACATCTGATTGGTCAAAAAAATAGGTCAAAAGCCAGCTTATTCATACGCGATACAAATAAGTATCTTAAATTTACCATGTATAATTTCTAAGGTGTATACAAGTTTCTACCAAATATAATTAAACTTGAAATAAATGTCCTGTAAACCCGTTCATTTCCTTTGAAACCACTCGGTGTGTTCTTTTTCCTGCTGTCCCATGTAACTACCCGATAAATGTAAATACCCCCGTACCAGTTTCCGCGGAGTAGATAAATCTTAAAAAGAGTTGAAACGTTCATAATTTACTGCTCCGCCAAGCATGAGACGCAAACACAAAGGACAGAAAATCACATCGAATTTGATTTTACAATTTTAGCACTTCACATAGTTTGGAATACATATAATGTTTTTGTCGATTTTCTACCTATGGTCAATAAGTTTAATATTTAAGTTAACAGCTGATAAGGTAAACTTTCAAAAAGTCTGAAATTCGATACATTTTGAGTCTTCAGGACAACGGCGATACATTTTTATATGAACAATCAAAATTATAAAACGAATTCCCCGTATACGTCTCATAAATTATTTGTTCGAGAAATTCAATTTCCCGTTTAACCTTTTCTACACACAGACTTGCGGATTCTTTCTTGAGTATTCCTTTCAATTTTTCAATCTGCAGTTCCGCTCAGCTGTTAAGTTAAATGACCTTCATCCTAAAACAGACTTGAACGGTAAAGGTTAAAACAGACGGTTAACGGCCGAAAAACAATGGGGCAATTATATAGAAGACATTTAGTAATAAAGAAGATAATATTTGACCATTTACCCATCGTCGGATGCCATTTACCGTAACTCTGCCGTTGTTAAAATATGCTGCCTCTACGACCAGTGTAGATTATGATCAGCCTGAAAATCCGTGCACCTGATTATGCACCGTCCGCTTTTCAAGGCAGTAAATACACAGTAAAGCATTTTCTCAAACAACTAATGGTACTGCTTAAGTAGAAAGATGGGTAAATTTGTTTTAGAAGAGAGGAAGTATTGCCGTCTGTGCTCAGTGACAAATTCGGCCGGCGAGTATTTTGTATGGCAGCAGGTAATAGCACGAGTTAAGTGATTCAATTTCAATGACAGAACTTTGTCACGTGACTCTGCACACTTTCTTGGGTTAATCTGATGCCTTGGTATTACCATCCGACCATTACCCGATATTTATATCAAAGATTGCACACATTTTTGTCAGCCCTCTATTTTACTATTATGTTGTTAAGGGCTGACAGAGAAGTAGACACTTGTCTATTTTCACGAGAGAAAATCTTGAAAAAAACGTTTATCAGGATGCGGGCTCGTTAAGCCTTTGCTCGAAACTGGGTCAAATGACCCAGCTCGAACCCACCAGGTCATATAAGAATTTCGAGTCTTCTGAAAAGCATCTGGCCCCATGATTATTAAACATTTTTATGCTCGATCCAGTTTTTTACTTGTAGCTTTATAGTTCATATGAACAACGAAAGATAAGCAGTTTTGCAAGTCATTTAAAATACTTATACATGTATATAGAGAACGAGAGAACATCTTATACACATTTATGATAATGTTTTCATATCATAATAATTCAAAGTTTGAGCACGAAATTGAGTTTAGCATGGAAAAAAGTTTTATAATTACGGGTCTAGAGCTGCACATTTCAAATCTCAAAATGCGACAATGTTCACCGAATTCAACTGTATGTATTATAAAGTTTTTAACTGTCCGATTTACTCATGGTGGTCCCAGGTGGTTTGGTCGTAGATGGTTATATTTACATTATATTTAAGTGCAAACTGAAATGTCGGCAACAAAATAATATTTGGTCCGTGGTTGAACCGTTTGATACCGAACTCTCTTTAAAGGTAGGCTCGAGGTGACGTAGTAGTAACGACCTCTCACGTTTATGTTCGATAGGTCTGAAGTTCGAAATTCGTCAACATTGGTCTCAGTCCATCTAGGTGTACGATGGGAACTGATCAAATACTCATGTACACAGATAAAAACAATGACTTTTTTTATTTGATTTTTATTTAAAACTAAAAAAAACCGAATAAATAAATAAATAAATAAATAAGAAAAAGCAAAGTAAAAAAAATGTAAAAAACAATATCAAAAGATATTACAATTCAATTCAAATAAATATTGCACATCTGAATATTTGACAAAACAGTCAATATCTAGCATATAAAACAATACAAAAAAATAATATCACATATTTTGTTCAAACCCTTAGAAATAATGTAATACATTGTAACATATGGACAAAATTACGACCTATATATCTATAATAACTTAATAAGAACAACTTTACGAGTAAAATATTGAGATACACTCCCTACCGAAACATTCACTTAGACAATGTCACAATGCAGATTCACGAACATAACCATGAAAAACTTCCTTGAGCAAGCGTAGAAAAATTGATTAAAATTTAAACCAATTAAGCATGTTATTTCATAGTAAATACTTCCCTCACCTAGCGGAACAAACGCTTCACATAAAATATAAAATGAAACAGTAGAATACTTTTCTTTACAGCAATTGAATAATTCACCAATATCTTTCAACAAAATAAGAGTATATTACATAAATACTGATAAATCGGTGTAAAAAGCCATTTATCAAAGATCAATAACAAAAACCTGTTTCCGAACACAATGTTGAAACGAAAAAAACTTTTATACTGTTTTCAGAATGCGTACAAATAAATATGGAAAATAATTTGTATAATAAATGTAAAACTGTACCTGAAAGCACTTTGACTTAAAAGACCATTATGGTCTAACAAATAAGGTCCATGACTTGAACTAGAAACGCCTCACTGGCAGTTTTAAAACATCTAACAACCTCGTTATGATCACTTTTTAATGTACATATGAGATCTCGTGGGATTCCGCGATCTCGTTGTTTATTTTCTCGCGAATGTTGGTGGTGCCCGATTGGTGGAAGCCGGTATTGTATGCGGCTGGGTTTCAGCGAGTCTTCTTCCTGTGGCGGTATAGCCAATCACAATCGTTTCTGTTTCTTCTATCCAAACGTAGTTTCCGTTATCATTCGTCTCCTTTTGTTCTCTAAGTACAGTAATGGTTTGTGTAATTGCGCTACATTCCAAGTTGCCGTTTGATCCGATGGCGTAGTCGCAGAGGTTTTCAGCTTTCAAAATGACAGCTGGAAACCTCCTTGGGTCGTGAGTCTTGACATAGTACCACGGACATGATGATCGCTTATATATAGGGTCGTTCACTCCGGTGAATGCTTTCTTTGGACACGTCAAGTCGTCATTAAATTCCTGCTCACTCTCGTCAATCAGCTGTGTATGCTGATTGTTTTCATTTGCAAGCGTAGAATGAGAGTCCTGGTCCATGAGGAACTGGACAGTTGCTGCTGATCTTTTGTGAATTGATTCCGTCTCCGACAGGCTTGATTTTGAATGTTGCTGGACTGGAACGCACCACGCGCAGTGGAGTAACAGAGAGCAGACGACAGCTGCGAAACTTTTCATCATGTACGAAAATGCCATCTGCAAAGATGAATATTGAATAACAAATGAATTATTTTCCTATTTACTTAGCAGTTATGATTTTTAACGTTACCTTTTCTGTAATGTAATATGAACAGCATTAAATGAAAATTTGTATTAATAATATTGTAGATATTTGATTAATATATTGTAACACTTACATTATGAGTCTAATTTAGAAGGCTTTCCAATTTTAATGTTTATATTTCTATTTCAACAGTAATTGTAATTATCTTTGGGTGACAATACGATCGATTTAGGTTTAAGTTGATATGCAGAATCTTCGCCATTTCTGCGCTTTTATTAGTACCTGCTACGGATAAGCCCATACGGCTAAAAATAGCCACTGAAATCAAACTGACAAACGTCACGTCTGTCCAACCAGGAACCAAAGTGAATTATGCATACATTTCATTCAAACTTTAAACCCCCTAATATCGAAGTATCTAAAATTAACAAATGAATTATGTTACTTCCGCTTGAAAGATATTTACTATTCTAAAAATAACTATTTATAGTTGCGTGTTACAGCAAGTAAATATTATTGAAATGTCCATTGATTAAGTTATGTAATACAATGGAATTAAATTCCTTTTAATAATTTCCGTCGAACTGAAGTAAGTTTCAGTTTACTTTTCAGGTTGAAGTATATGTCTGAAAGTATTGTATGCATGCAGAATAAAGTAAATAAAACAAAGTTTGTTACTCTCTTTTAGAGGAAATAATACGGTACTTCTTTTAAAGAATTTGTCCGTGCGCGCGTGTGTGCGTGTGTGTGTGTGTGTATTGAAAATATACACAAGGAAGTGAAAACAAATCTAGTGAAAGGGGAGTGTAATTTGTTTTTGTCAAGGCTTTTTATTTAGTTGGGGATAGGTTGGTAGGCATGTGTAGGGTTTGGAGGGGACTTAACTCAGTGACTCAGTGTCAAACAATACATATAATCAAACGTTTAACAAAAACCAAAAACTGGGATGAGCATTCACATATAAATCAGGTTTAGTTAAGCATGACATAAATAATAAAATGCACGTTGTTCAATATATATAACTTGAGTTACAAACTAGCTTCTAGACTGAACCGTTGTTCGAATCGCGATCTGAGGGCTGACCTTACCAACAGGAATAGGCCAAACCGTCTGCACCTGGATGCATTCCGGTAACCCTGTTATAACCCTATAAATTTAGTAACACTTGAATAACGTACAGATCATGACACGAAAACAGCGTATATTTAGGAGCAATACTTAAATGCGGGTTAGTTCCAACAATTAAATTGCGTAATTACGAGTAATTAATATTTGAAATTGTTTACCTTACAAATTGCGATATTTTACTGACAATGAAAGAAACTTAAAACTAAAAACGGGGTTTACACATGCGTACCCTTACCGTGACTAAAGCGTACAAAAATAGCGTTATTTCAAGCAAATGAAATCACTCTATATTAGTATTCATGATTCTGTACCGTTTCATCAGCCTGGATTTCGTATTGTACTGTCTTGACGCTCATTTTGTCCGAAGTCTACCTAACTCAATACATGTACTGCCTTTTATACGGTCTTGCTCCTCTGTAACGAATTAGTTCATTTTCGTTGTATCATTTCTCTGACTAAATCTATGTAAACGGTTAGTTTTAGGGTTGAGGTTATACGTCCTTCAGTCACTCGCTGCGGCTGACCTGTCAGTTGCTTTAAAGAAAGTAATATCGCTTTTCACAGGGCACTGCACTATTCCTTTTCCAGAGGCAGTTGGAGCCAACCAAAAAAAGGGCAAAACAATCTTTTGTCACTGTCACTTCATCGGATTTTTCCATAACTTTGTTTTGGCTTGCCCCAGGCTGTGGCGTGTTTCTTTTATGCACAGGCAGCACCATCCTCTGAGAGCTTAGGGGGGTTATCTAGCAAAGCTTCTCTATTTTCTCTGCGCACACCGCATATTACTTATGTCCGATAATTATGTACATACTAGATACTACTTTTAAGCATTGTGAGAACAAACCCCACCCATATGCTAGTATATGATAAGTATTCTTTCCCATGCATGATGCTGTAATAGTGTCAATATTGGAATACTGGACTTTTCCATATATTCAAACTACAGTGTTCAATAGAAATAATTGATTAAACTATCTACAAATAAAAAGGTGGAAATTTTGTCTTTTTGCTGAATGATCTCAGCCAAGAGCGCGAATCTTCAGCTGTAACACACGTGCTATTGTAACCAACTCTCTGTCCGTCAGTTCGTCCGTCTGTCTAAACGTTTGACTGAAGGTTAATGGCCATGTTACAGTGTGTTCAGCTTTAATCTACATTACATATAAGAATGAATTATTCTGTCAGCATCAACTTTTCTCACAGGTTCCAGTCTCATCAACATTAATCAAGAAAGGTAGGTTGGTGGCTGTGTGGGTTTGGAGGGCACGGACGGCAACGCTCACATAGAAAAGAAATCTGCATGCAAGCTCAGAAAGTGGTTTGAATTCCAAACAGGTTTTGGTTCTCAGGTGAGCTTATATATAGAGCCATCATGGCTATCTTGATATGTTCATGCTACCCATGTGGCATAACCCTTTGGATGCTTTTTGTTTCATGAATCTAGCAATGTTTCTATACAAAAGGGTGTTATTGTTATATGTAGTTAATATAAGTTGCTACAACTTGTTCTACAATCGATGCAATACAATACTAACGACATAATGCCGCATTCTTGAAGACCCCCAGCTAATTACTTTGTCAAATCAGTTGATGAATCAGATGCAATGTATTTTCAAACTTCATGGATGAAAATAAAATTGTGTTAGTAGATTCGAAACTATGACACATAAAACTATCACAATTCCGTGTGACATCAATATAGAAGCATCACATAAGGTATCACATGCGACTAAGGCCCCTTTTGACCCGACGATTGATGCTGTGACGCGTTGACTGCAGCACCTCGATCATTTGATCTCTGTTTCTATTCGTGGAAAAATAAGCCAAACTAAGGAAAAAATAAGACATGTGAAGAAAGAAATACGAGAGCATTTCATCTTACCCTTAACCTGTTACAAAATGGGCTGGTCCAAGTTTCCGTTTAGACAGTGTCATTAATTGTTCAAATGGGGGCTTAGTGAAAATTTACTGACTGATTAGCAGACATTGCAGATCATGAATCAGACCGGACTGATGTGCAGACTGATCGTGATCTGAAATTGTCGCGAAGGCAGAAACACTTGCCACCAACACAGGAAGAGTGAAATGAATTATATCCGAATGATGTACTACAGTAATTGATCCCAAAAACTAAAGTACTATTTTATGTTGGATTCAAATGCTTGTCTACATGATTTGTTTGTTTCTGTGTGCGTGCGTTTAGTTATTGATTTATTTTCCTCTGAAATCCAAAAGAACCAAACGTATACATAGAATTAATGCTTCCAAATATCTGGTAGCCAGAATACGTTGACTGGCCGACGGCTTTGACTGGAGGATTGGGAGCTACAATGAAGATGGGGACGAAGAAATAACATTGTCTTTGCGGACGTCGCCGACAAGTTTTAGAAAAATGCAAGACCAGCTTCCGCCTCTTACTCGCATCCAGCACCCTACCAGATTACCAACACCCATCCACAGATCCGTGTTTTACATTTATGATGATAAATATAGAATAGATATCAATCAAATGCTATAATTAATCCTCGTGGTATATACAGTTTGGTTGTAGGGCTTGGTAGGTGTTTTGTCTTTAGGGATAAGTTAAGATTTGGGTTTTAATTAAAGTTATCTATAAGGGAATTACAGATACAGGTTTCAGTTCGCCTCTGTATAGAAAGACATCAGCTTCCCTATGAAAACGGACACGATATAAATAGACAGGGAAACGAAACTGAGTTTATTGATATTTTACTGCATTAAATCTTACCGACTTATCATAATTAGAAACTGTTTGTCTTAGTAATAATTTTATCGAAAAGTGTCACATGAAGTTTATCTAAATGTTTCGTACATTATCATCCTCAATTATACCACAATTCATATATTATATCCTTATCTATAATATTTTATACGAAGGCTTTCGCGAAGTATGCATTTTATATGTATGTGTATGGTAGCTTTAACCCTTTTTTATGTTTAAGACTGTCTATAAGCACAGTTATTAAATTGGGAAATATATACTCATAAAATTATATGCTTGTCATACAGGTTCAAATCTGTGTGTGCCTACTTGTTTTCATTTTTGTCCCTTACGGCAAGTTTTAAAATATTTTTCAGTCGGACCGAGTTCTCCACATTAACCATAATACAGGGAAAGAAGTTTAGTGATGTAGTGGTTACATCGTTGGCTAATTAAACTGGAGGACCCAGGTTCGATCCATGGACAGGTCATTTTAAATGCGTGTCCTGATGTCCATCCAGCCGAAAATGAGTTCCAGTAATGAAAATTGCTGGCTCACACTCGCACAGGCGGCAACCAGGTGACTAGAGACCGATTCATCGAAAATAATGCACTTGTCATTGTTATTTTCGAAACGCCGGTCTGAAAATTAGAGTCAATTTTTTCTAAGGGGTAGAGAATATGAAAAAAATCTGCAGTTGAATATTTCCAATTTCCCTGATTTTCTGAATTTCTCTCCTCCTGTGGATAAAAAAGATAATAAGCGAACTTGTTTCCTCATCGAGCCCAGTAAACAAATTAATACATTAAATTAACAAACAAAGGCTAAACACAGAATATATCTCTTCCCAGCCCCCACCACGGATTTGATCGCGACCTTTCGCCGCGAGTACTGGTTGGAACTTCAGGAAGCAGTCACCGAGAGTAGTTACAAGAACGTGTTCTACAATCGATGTAAAATAACGAAGTTTAAACTTAAAGTCTTACGGGGAATCACCTCAATTCTAACGAAAGACAGCAGACATGTATATAATAAGCATCATGATTATATACGTGAAAAATATCTAAATTTCCAACATTTGTGTGATGCCATGTCATTTCACCATAGGCTTAAAATGTTATCTCTACATTTATCTATTTTCGGAAGTATTGATTGGCAGAGGGTAGCTACTGATTCGTTTATAACGAGGAAAATTGGTTTAAATTTCAATCAATCTTTTAAAATGGTTATTTTATGGTACGTACATTCTTATGTTATGACATAATATGTCGAATGGTTACAACACACGACACAGGATGTGGCTAAGCATACACTTCCTATATTATAAAGGCCACTACAAAGCAATTGTTAGGTAATCGTAGAAGTTTTAACAAAATTATATAACAATAGGAGACTTAACAAGAAATATCTTTAAAGTTAACAGTTACCCGAGACCCGCAGCCAGTGATAGATTCTTTTCTTTTCATTGATCTGACGTCATTTACGGGGATGCCAACTGCAGATATCCCGATCCATGGACTTTGTTCAGCCAAAAATGTGTCTGACCGTCACTTCGTGCATTGTGATCGCCTGATGTCCGTCGTCTGTATGTCTGTCGTCTATCTGTGCACACTTTATCTTGTGTATGCAATAGACGTTGCGTTTTTCACTGGATATTCATGAAACTTGGTCAGAATGACTGCCTTGATAAAATCTAGGTCGAGTTTGCATATAAGTCATATATGGTCAAAAACTAGGTAACGGGGTCAAATCATAGAAAAAACATTGTGTATGCAAGAGGTTTCATTTTTCATCGGATATTCATGACACTTTTTCAGTATAATTGCGGTGATAAAATCAAGGTCGAGTTAGAATATGAGTCATCTGGGGTAAACAACTAGGTCACTGGGTCAAATCATAGAAAAACATTGTGTATGTAATAGAAGTTGCATTTCTGATTGGATCTTGATGAAACTTGGTCAGTATAATTGCCTTGATAAAATTTAAGTTAAGTTTGCATTTGGGTCATCTTGGATCAAAAACTAGGTCACAGGATAAAATGAGTGAAAACTTGGGTATGCACTAGAGGTTGCATTTTTCATTGGATCTTCATGAAACCTGGTCTGTATAATTACCTTAATGAAATCTAGGTCAATTTGAATATGGGTTATATGTGACCTAAAACTAGATCATGGGGTCAAATCATTGAAAACCCTTGTGTATGCAATAAAAGATGCATTTTTCATTTGATCGTCGTGAAACTCGGTCAGTATGATTGCCTTGGTGAAATCTAGGTCGAGTTTGCATATAACTCATATATGGTCAAAAACTAGGTAATGTGGTCAAATAATAGTTTTAAACACTTTGTGTGTGCAAAAGAGGTTACATTTTTTCATTGAATCTTCATGAAACTTGGTCATAATTACTGTCTTAATACAATCTATATTGCGACTGAATATGGATTTTCTGAAGTCAAAAACTAGGTGACGGTGTCAAATAATAGAAAAACCTTGTATATGCCATTGAGGTGCATTTTTCATTGGATCTTCATGTAACTTGGTCAGTATGATTGTGTTGTTGAAATGAAGGTCGAGTTCGAATGTGGGAAATCTGGAGTCACTAGGTCACCAGGTTAAAGTCTCTTGTATGCCATACAGGTGACATTTACAACCCAATTATCATGTTATTTGGTCAGAATGTTTGTCTTGTCAAGGTCAAACAAAATGTTTGTGTTTATGATATATAGTATAAAAATTATTGTCATATGTAAGTCTCAGGTGAGCGATATGGGGCTATCTTGGCCCTCTTGTTTGTACTGTCAACCATATTTCGGTCTTTTTACAGGCGGATATTTTAAGTATATACCTAAACATCGTTCTTTGGGAAGTAGACCCGATCATGTGATCTAGGTGTCGAACTGGTATTTTCCATATCTTTATTCTAAGTAAATACATAACTTGTGTATGTTTCTTATGACTTTCACAACAGTCAAGCAATAAGCTGTCCATATCTTTCATCTTCATCATTATCACAGTCAATATAAACCAGAAACATTATAGGTTCAACAAGGAATTTTTTGCTATCACTCCATATCCAAAGACTATAGAAATGTTTAGTAAAGTCATGTCTGCTTGTGTGTGGTAATCTTTGAACCCTACCATCATAAAATGTACCCTGAAAAAACACAGAAAGAATAATTGTTTCAACAATCAGAAAGGATAAAAATATTACACACTTGTTGAAAGAGGGTCGTATAAAAATTCCATTCACCGCTCTTTCGTTCGTAGATAGGTATGGATGGATGGATGGATGGATGAATTTATTTCAGTATATCACAGTTGTACAAACATGGTTAAAACAAACATGATGTATACATACACAGATAATTAGATGTATACACAAGTTTATAAACAATGATATGCACATCAATACAAAAACACTTCCGGTAACAAATATCGAAACTCAAATTAAGAGATAAAAACAAATTGAAAACAATGTAGAAGAGACTTCTATTTCAGCTACACGATCAGAAATTGAATCAAATGTTTTACTTAGGAGTTTCGAGCGGTCATGAGTGGTAATAAAGTGTTTGGGAGATGAAACTGATAGAAACATGGTCTATGAGTGAGATATCCGAAATATTTGTGTCCGAAAATATCAACAGCTGCATATAAACAAATTCAATAGAACTTTAATGCCAATAAATCAGTGACACAAAGACATCGAAAATGAATAACTAATTGGTCCAAAACAAATAAGAGAAATATCTTGTTATAGCACAGTTCTTAGAACAAGAAGTAGGCCATCATCAAGAAAGCGTAAAGTTAGCATACACAAAACAGTCAAAGAAACTGAAGAAACTGTTTGATATTATTTTTGTTTTTAAACTGAAGCAAGTCTAAACACTAAAATGGTAATATAAATGCTGAAGGTGAAACAATGAACTCAGAAAGAGAAGTCTGACCACAAAATCTGATGAATATCAATCCTGCCCAACAGATGGCAATGTTCCCACATATGTACAATATGGGCCCACCAATGATACATCACTTGCCTGCACAAATGCAACACCTTATGACATCTCCTCTTGCGCAATCACGAAATGCACCCACAGGTATATCTGACTAAGATGCTGTCGAAATTGCCTCTATAGTAAAAGAGGCCCTGGTTGATGAAATACAGACATTGGTCCAACTAAATAAACACCAAGGACCAAAACTAAACCTAAAAACATAAATACTAGAATCTTTGGAAGTATTATATAACACAAACCAAAGGGGGCTGACACATGGTTTGGATAGTCTATCTGGCCCTGAAATTGATATTTGAGCTACTATATATAGACAAGGGTTTCAGCTCTAAAATCTCAAAATTAACCCTCGTCACACTTTTTCTACCGTAAAATAAAACATCCCTGCTCGATTTCCTTGCTCCCTTGCTCAAATATCAATTTCAGGCCCAGATAGACTATCCAAACCATGTGCCAGCCCCCTTTGACACAAACTAAAAGTTTCAGCTATGCATTCCAGTCATTATAGATAAAATCAGCGGTTTAAGATATGCTGCAGTACCGTAAACCATTCAATAATCTATGAAAAGTTGTTGTTGTACAATTAATGGGTGGATGCGATTTATTACAGAAAGCCTCTTTATTGAATAAACATAGAAGTGACATAGCATATGAAGCAAGACTACTGAAGAAAGATAGCAATACAAATGTGAATAATACCTAGACCTTTAAAAATAATGGTTCAGTATTAAATGAAACAGAAAAAATGAAATGGTTAAAGGGGCACTCCCTACATCTAGCAGATTATATTCTCGAAACATAGATTATGTGTTCAATGAACGTAAAATGATAAATAAATACAATTTCAAAGAAGATTGCCTGATTTTACCAAAAAATTAATCAATATAGAGACTTTCTGTTATAAATCGCATCCACACATTAATTGTACAACAACAACTCTACATAGCTTATTGAATGGTTTATAATACTGCAGTATATTTTAAACCGCTGATTTTATCGATAATGACTGGGAATGTGTCACAGGGATGCATTTTATAAAGCAAAACAAACTAAGTAAATCTGAAAGATAAAAACAAAAATAATATCAAACAGGGAATGCCACGTACCAAAAACGCGCCTCCCAAAACAGCCCCCACAGCACCAATAAGTGCACACCACCAAACACACACACACGCATACACACACACACACACACACAATCATGTACCACACACATATACACTACCAACACACACTAGCATACAAAGCAAACACACGAGGACAAAACGAACAATTAAAGGAACACAGTGGGGCACCGCCTTGGAACGGTCAGTGGCAAAAACACTGTATTCGTATTCTAAAGTCATGGGTGTTGTTTTTAAGACGTAGTCGTATACTTTTGATTTGAACTTCCGTTGGTATGGACGCGTTGCTAACCAACTTCGTTATAATGTGACCAATCAGAATCTGCAAATTTTTGGCTAGCGTTTCGGTACCGGAATAAGCAGTGTACTGCCCAGAGCCTTCCCAAACACAAAATGTGTTATATTTTTTTATATTATACTTTGTAGTTATTTATAATAAATCATGTTG
>JAFMSR010001769.1:0-25042 GCA_022818135.1 Saxidomus purpurata
CAAGAACAGTCAAGATTAAAACGGAAAGGAGTTTGATCAAGCTTGTTCATAGCAAGTATTTTCTACTGTTTTCTAGATCAAATATACAAATCATAATTACATTTTATCAAATCAGCCCATATCTCATGTTTTGCAAGAATTCTGATAACTATTATTTTATGCGCAACATGACAAAAGGGAATGAAGGGTCAACTTTTTATGTCATGTATTTCGAAGTAAATATGCTACAGTTAGATAGATAGATATATTTATTTCGGTAAAAGTTTACATAAAACATAGCATAATCAGTAAGATGCATGTGCTAAAACAAATAACAAACACAGTGACATACTAATTGAGCCATGTACAGCACACCAATACCAGGGATAACACACAAAGGGGAAAAGAAACTTTCGTCTTATTTCCATAGTGGTCCCTAGTTTAAATTGAGGTGTCAAATTAAGGAATACGTTTATGGATACCATCCAAAGTTTTATGTCAGCATTGCTAATGAATGTTCACAAGAAATAAATGGAAAGACACGTGCAGAAATTCGAATCTGTTAAGGTTACTTGTACTTTTAATTAATTCACTGTATTTCAAAACAAGAGACATTCAGCTTTCCAACGCTGTCTTACTTTTTAAATATCTTAATTCTAGACTATTATACAATAAGCACATAAAATTAAGCTCATTTTCACAGTTAATGCATTATTTACAATAATCGGAACTCCGCAACAGATTGACCGATTTTCAAAAGCCTTGTACATTTTTGTAAATCTCAGACTCAGATTATATTCCATCCATTTGCCATTTCAGTCAATAAATATTCATCAGTATTTTGCGTTTTATTTTTTTTTAGGGTATTCCAGTTTATGCGCTTGAAAGGGGCACCAACATCCAAAGTGTATCTCTATTAGTTCAAAAGTTCACCCATTATTTTACCTTTAAGGGCCCCTTTGTTATGTTGCGAATCATTTTAAAATGTAACTATGTAACTACAATCACGGATCTTAATTGGGACGAATATAATACGCTATCGTTATATTATTGCTCCTGATACTAATTAGTAATCTAATAAATCCTGCTGAAATGGAAAAAAGGGCCTTCTTTTGTTTTACCTGACCGGTAATGGGGATTGAATCCACGGGCCAACGCTTGTTTCTTTTATCGCATTGCACGGAAATGACCTTTAAACTGAACCTGACACTATTTAAAGCTTTAAATACACTTGACCGAGATGGAACACCCGACACCTTGAGGCATTCAAATCTTATTTTATTCTAACTTTTCTTTAATTTCATGCTAATGTCTACAAAAGAAGAATACCACTTATTGTAGCCAATTGCTCTACCGAAATATTATTGTAATTAAGTTCTGCACCCTTTTTCAATCTGAGTGCACATATACGGTCAGCTAAAACAAAACAAAACAATGCGTATAGATACGTGTTTCGCTGCTTCAGGTCGCTGAAGAACTGTGGTTTATGAAAGGAATGCTGAACAGTCTACAATTGTCACTAGATAAAATACTGTCCGTATTCAGTTGAAAATATACATTTAATGACTTTTACAATTAGAACCAATGCTAAATCTAATTAACCTCTATCAGATCAACGCAAAGTAAGGATACCACAACTACCAATACAAACAGTTATTTCACTGGAAAGGTAAACTATTCCAATACAATATGTCATATAGGGACGGAAGGGCGGTCAAACAAGCTCTGATTCAAGAAGTGATACGCGCAATAAGTTTTAAAAGTTTGAGGGTGCATGTCAGTTACCGTGAAAACATTTTGAATATGTCATTTACGATCAGTGGAAATCTTAATTTTACCTTCCACTACCTCCCATTGTTAAATTATTCATTGAAATGAGAAAATTTATCTTCTGAGATGTCTAGGTATTTTATTTTAATTGAAATGTCATGCAAAATTTGCAACAAAGAACTTGATTGTTTTAGATGTCTTGTCATTCTACTTGAAAGTCAACCAAATAATATATAATGTATATAAATCATTAAATACGGTATATTTTCAGTCATATAAGTAAATGATGGAGTCGGCAACAACGATAAACTGCACGTTATGGACGTAGAAGGGTGCAACAAGTGGACTGAAACACGATGTATACCATGGCAAGTATTGGCAAGCGAGGAATATATGAAATTAAAGACACTACAATACAAAGAAAACGGAGTTACTACATTGGAAAAGCCAATGACCCAAATCGACGACACCATGGGAGGCAGAGGGGGCATCATAGTGAGTGGGCTTATGGCATATCGGCCACACACATGCCCTGAGCTCAACAAAGGTGGAAATAAGTTGTAAATTAATAGCTTACCGAGTAAAACTATAACGATATATAATGATTGTCATTTTATATAAACAAAAAAACGGGACTGTGGTGGCCGGGGGTAAAATTAATCAGTGTAAATAAGTTAATATAGCTTACATTCAATCGTGTACATATTTGTTATCTGAACAATTGGTTATTCCAATAAACTGCACGCCAGTTTTAACAAATAGTAATGATGGTTTTCCCCGATAAATTCCGACCACCGTTGCTCTTGGAAACTAAGGTAGAGCGAAACCATATTATATTATAACAAGTGTCGTATTTCGTTCTGTGATAAACATGTACTGCTATAGATACACTTATTAACAAAACTTATTGAGATATTTTTCCAGAAGAAATATGTGTTAATGTTTAGACTACAGACTGGACTTTTGTATCGTTTACCGGTTACGTGCACGTCCAGTTGAACAGACTCTTGCTTATTTACAATTTCAACAAACTCATTTCACCGGTCTTTAATGTTGAAAACGGAAGTTTCATTTGAAATGATAAGCGTTAAGCGAAAAGTCAAAAGAGTATCAATTCGAAGCACAATAAAACATGTTAAGGAGTAGTTATCGAACAAATTAGCGTTCGATCTCCACCAGTGTCATGTTGGTAGTGTTCATAGACAAGACACTTTGATTCCAAATTGATTGCCTTTCTCTTTCCGATGTTGAGTCCAATTAGAGAATGTCTTGATAGGGAGTAATTTAAATTATTAATCAAAATTAAACTTAGTTTCAAGAACTTGTTTCACAATCTAAAATAAATAAATTAGTAAGTTAGAAACAGGAAAACAGCTGGTGTATTTGTGTTGTATGAGATAATGAGCTACTCTTGTACATTTTATACTTACTGCATTCAGATTTCTTACATGTATTTATGTATTCTCCCATTTACACTATGAAACAACTCGATATGCGTTGTCATCAAGCAGAATATAGTTTGATAATACATACGAAGAATTATGCCTTATTGTATTATTTTGCATAAGTGCCATCTCGGCAACGTTAATGTCAAATTGCAAAATTTTGTCATTTAGGGTGACGTCTGTCTTTATTTTTGACATCAAATGTAAATATTATGGAATATGACACTGATTTTTAACACTACTATCATGTTGTTGCGATTGCTCATTGGTAATGGCAATCACATTAGTAGAAGTACAAATATTTAACCTCAATTGCCTCATCACTGAAAGATCTCACACAGTTGCTGCAAAGCAATTGAACCATTTCATTGACTTCAGCCAATCGGCTCTTGCATCTGTATCGTAAATGTCGTATATTCCAAAACACTGGCACTTTAACAACAGGATAATACTTTTGATATGTTGTTTCTTAAAAGCTTCGACTGTTTTACAGTTAACTAATGGTTCGTCTAGCCCATTCCACTCGGATATAGAGAGAAATAACGCTTTCTCACAACACTTTTTCATATTTCATAGATCATATAATATAACATGACTGTTATTTTTGTCTAGACACATGGTTATTTATTATTTTGTGCCATGTTCTTCTATAATGATTTAGTTCGCCATTGATTGACTGCAACAGGATATGCGGGCGACAAAGTCTTTGTCTTGTTCTAAAACGCTTTTTTAAAAAGATAGTTCTTGTTATGCTTTAGTTACCCTTTTTGCATAAATGTTTGCAAAATTATACAAGGGATGTTCTTTCGATATACAATTTGTAATCTACATATGCACACACACACGCAGTTTGTTGGAAATGATGCATGTATGACAAATAATAGTTGATACCACATACTTGCACTTTCCTTTACTTCATTTTCTTTTTAAAATAGACATTCATCAACATTGCGTGTTAAGATGGAAGGGGAAAGAAATGAGGTTAGCTTATAGTAGAGCTAGCCGGATTTTGCTAGAGGACATGTATAGCATAGCACGATCACGCGACGGACAGTCAAGAAGTTCAAGTATGGACAGGACCATGTTTAGAATTGCCATCGCCCTGGAAGACTTGTAAGCGTTGTGACTATCTGAATACGCTATAAGTATAACGGTCTCGTAAAATACCGGTATTTACTGTCGTTCGATGCCAGATACATACATGCAGGACATGGATATATCAATGTTTTAATATCAGGAATGACAGAATTGCAAACTTGTCAATGTGTTTCGGCAGCTCGTAGTATATTGATTACATATCTTAAATGTAAATCTAGGGTAGAAAAAAACATTTTTGGGGGGCATCTTCAGAGCACTACGCTGGGGGTATTCAACTTGATAAAGGGGTTTCAAATGTGCTTTCGTGTCATTTGTGAATATTTTTAGGAAATCGCATCTCAATTTCACATATAACACCAGTCGTATTTCTAAATATTGGTGAATATTCTATCTTATAATGAACATCCCCTAGTAATCCATTATTTCTTTTTATCAAAATGCTAAAGCGTGAGCTTAAATGTAGATAAATAAGACATAGGCACATATATGTTTTAAAAGGAAATCATTTCTCATTTTTTAAACAGTCAAAGCGCACACCATAGAATAACTTAAAGTGCTCGAATGTCTTATTTCAGGATTATATTTGTTTTTGATTTGTCGCATAATACCATTTAAATCATTTCATTACTACCATACCCAGATATACAAAATGGTCTGTAATAGATATATCTATACAGGTGTTACCGCGACACATTTTAACAGTTAAATGTATATACTTAAATTCTTCGCTTGTTTATTTACTGCTTTAAAACTTAAAACCTATAAACAGACTATACGTCTATGCTTTCAAAATCGCATAAAATTTACGATCCTTTATAAGTAAATCATTTCTTATATACAAAAGCGAACTCGATATCTTTAATCCACCTTGTCTGTGACTGTCAATTTGCATTCATTAAATCTCACTTTTGTAATTCTAATGTATATTTACTATAGGTAGATCAATAGTACTTTAGAGCCACCATTTCATACTGTATATTTATTTTGTTAAAAAGTGTGGAACGGCAAAAGTTTCTTATGTTGAAAAGCATTTCAATTGCCGATTTGGGACATTAAATGGATAACTGCTACCTAAAGGATAGTTCGCTTTTTCGGTGGGAAAAGTTTCTGTAAAAAAAATGTTTTTGCTAGTGGAAGAAATGTAATGAAAGTTTAAGTTAACGTATGTTATTGACATTATACATATATTTTAGGCTATTTGGATCTGGTTTGCATGTAACAATATGGGTGCCATAAAATCGAAATTCTTTCGATCCAAATCTGGATCCCGAAAAGCAAAGGGAGATAAGCCAGCGGGGAAGGAGAAGAAGCAGAAGAAGACGGTTAACCTACCAGAATCACAATCCGCTAGAAAAACGGTTGATCCGAGGTTACCTTTCTCAAACTATAGACAAATATTTAGTATACGCAACGCATGGAAAGCAATTCAACGATCCCTGGAGGAATGCGCCACAGAAACATTTGTCAGGTAACAAAAGACTAGATGTAGTAGATATAACGATGATTACATTTCTAATACAGTTTTAACGATGGTTTCGAGGGTACTGTCTGCTTGTTAGCAAGACTTAACAGGCACACCTCATAATGGTTAACGAGTAACTCTCCCACATAGATTGACCGTTAAATAAGCATATGCACTATATAAACAGATTAGGAACTTTTGTCTATAGACGTAACTGAAATATGTCTAAAACATGTTTGTGACATTTTTAACATTACATTTTTTCTCTTTACTTTCCTGCATCATTATTATGTGCAAATTATGAAATAGAAAGGGTGCTTCATAGTGAGAGCTATCATCAATCAGTGCACTCACTAGACAGGAGATAGAAGAAATTTAAATAAAAAATTGGCTAAGATAAAATATTGCAAAGATGCTTTCTGGTTACGGCTCATCCTAACCAACATGTCTCTTAATTCCTGTTATGCATCAAAGCCAGCATGAAGAAATTCTTATCGAAAGGAGACTGTAATTTTCAATCTGGCAGGATCTGTATGTCAAGCTTTGAAACATATTTATAATCAACGTTTAAACGTTGCCTCATCCAACTGGTTTGCAGTTACAGTTTTAATGTTTACATTCAAGTCAGCAAAACTGTAAATATATACAATGTAAGGTTAATCCAAAGAAGTTTTCGACAAAATGTTTCATGATATGTCCAAGTTACATTAAGGTCACATATTCACCGTTTCTTTTCCTAATGTAATTACATTAATCAGATTAAAGTAAATATTTAACTGGTTTATATAGGTTCATCTCAGGTTTACGCCGGTCAGGTTTCTACATCTTAAATTTTGTATGGGCTATTGGTATGTCAGAATTTAAATACACATTGCAGTATATTTATACAATTATTGATTCTACACCCTACGGTTTAGTTAAGAATAAAAATATTAATTAAAATCAGAATGAATAGATCTTTGACAAAGTTCCCAAAGATAATTCAAACACTAAAAAGATTTGAACAGGTCCTCGTATATACTTGCTCTATTGTATAATCTTAGATGTATTTGCGATATTTATCATTCGGATACTTACAACAGGACCGAATGTCAGTTTTCATCATTAATGATTTTACCTTATTCAATAGTTTTAAAAGCAAATAAATAGGAATAAGATGATAAGAAATCATAAATCATCTCCTATACAAACAGTATTGAAGAATGTGCATTTATTATTTAAGGAATGAAGCCACATTGGCATTTCATAATGTTGATTTTGGCTAAAATTTTAAGGTGAAGTTCTCGGCTTTCATATTCCTTGTACATGTATTTGAACTGAATAGCACTAGTAAATCATTTTTATTTTCTGTAAGAGCCACTATGTACTTTTACTGTGCTTTTTTCTACAATTTATCGTACCAAATATGGTATGATTGGCCGTACAAAGGTGATCATCATTTGTGACTTGTGTCAGTTCAATAAAGACATGCAATATTCTTTTCAGGTTTTTGAAAAATTACCCAGAATACAAAGAAAGGTATTCAAGTATAAAGGGCATTTCAGACGGCGATCTTGAAGAGTTAAGAAAGAACGAGGATTTTGAAGAAAAATCCATGCATATTTACATGATATTTGATGACGTGATAAACAATCTAGAAAAAGTTGACAAAGCTCTGCAAGATATACAGTTTGGTGCTGCCGACACTCAGTTCTCACATAGAATGGTCAAGGTAATCGATCACTCATGGTCATCTTTCGTGGCATCTCTCACCCTTTACATTAGTCCATTAATAACTTGATATTTTAGCAATCAATACTTGCTTTGTTACAAAACATTGATAATTGAACGTGAGTTTAAACGGGAATTTATTTAATATCTGTACTATACATGTACCATCCTACAATGTTGGCCAATTATATAAATACGGGAGTTTAAACGGGAATTTGTTTAATATCTGTACTATACCATCCTACAATGTTGGCCAATTGTATAAATACGGGAGTTTAAATGGGAATTTGTTTAACATCTGTACTATACCATCCTACAATGTTGGCCAATTGTATAAATACGTTTTTCAAGCTCTCATGTGCCATGTGCTTTTCAGTTTAAAGGCTTTTGACAGTTCAAGAAATATATTATTCATGTTTCTGATTTGTTTAACTTCGACTAACTGGCTATTTAAGTAAGATCGTGTACGTTATCAAAGAGTCAAAAGTTTCATCATATGACCCTTTAAAAGCGATAATTTTGTCCTTTTTCAGACAGGTTTTGAAAGTTTATTTCCCGCATTATTAAACTGGTTTTTGAACTGCGACTGTCCATTTATCAGGTGGTGACTCTGTATTGTATACATGTATACAAAATAATGCTCTGCTCCATGTGACATAGTACAACCGCAACTCATGTAAAATCACATGTGAAATAGCATGCTGGGTAATCCAATGACTATCAATTCCACATTTACACGTGAACGTTATTATTTATAAGAATGTAGTCATCCTATATCAAACTTTTTTCTAAAGAAAGATCATCGCTGTATCAGTTATGTAAGACAATTTCCGACTGCAATGTCTGGTACTGAGAATTCCGAGATAAATTATTGCACAAGACGACGGCCTCGTAAGTTGCTGGGCTGCTCTTTGATAATAAAAGCAGTTTGTTATGTTTTCTGCTTAAAAGTTCAAATGTACTAAGTACTGTAATTCCCCATACGTATAAACCACTCACGTTCTCGGAAAATCTTAAGTCCATAGCTTGAGTACCGAATCACGTACTTCCACATGGGGTAAAGTTTAAAATTTACCCAGAGTTTATAAGTTTCAAAGATCAAGAACAGCAAACTGAAAAAGGAGTCCCACCCTTCTAGCATAATATTTTGTATTCTGAAACAATTTCAGTTTATTAAATTTGAGGACACGCTGATATATTTCATACATGTACGTTTTGCTGAGACGCAAAGTAAAAAGTACAAATTCATTTGCAGGACGTGATTACACACTTTATCTAAAATCACAGTTACAGCTTCTTGCTAATGTTTACCGCAAATAAACTAGTAATTTATATATTAAGAGCCTTATCGGAACGCTCAGATCCATTTCAGGACCATGGATGCGAATATAATATGATATATGATGTATCTTTTTCAGGAATACCAGGAACCATTTATGGAGACAATTAGGCTACACCTTGGGTCTGACAGATTTACTGAGACAACGGAAAACAATTATAAACTTCTATACGAGTTTGTCCAGGAAGAATTGTGTAAACATCTGGAAGATGACGAATTTACTGCAGTAACTGATGAATCTACGGTGGTTGCAGACACTCAAGTTGAAGTTAATTTATGTTCTGATGACACTACTTAATGTTGCTTGTACACAAACAAAGAGAAATCTGCTTTCCTTGTACTGTGACGTTTGAAAGTATATATTGAGTATATTATATCGTTTTTTTTTATAGGGAATGGTCAAAATAGATTGATAATTGGCATTTCAGTTTAAGATTTAACAATTTTGAAATGAATTAAGGAGAAAAAGAAACGCTTCAGACAGGTTGTGAAGTAAAACCTTTTTATATAAGGGCCACAAATTTTCTTCGATTCAAATTTCTTTACGTTGTCAATGAACATATCTATGGCGAATTCCTATGTCCAGATGATGATCCTGATAACTAAAAGTTGACTGGTACTTTGTCCACTGGTTCAAAACGCAAAATTTGACTGGGTTCGTGTCTGAAGTAACAATGTACTTAAAACTGTGTAAAGCACACTGCACTCATATTTTAGCTGCACATTTTATCATGCTAGTATTGTGCATGAATAAAAACTCTGTTATGTATGTGTTATTAGTATATAGATTTATTTATGCATTGTACATTCTTTTCTCTTTTAATATCAGATCATGCCAATCTTCGCACTTAACATAGCTTCATCCATAGTTACAGAACTGTGAAGAAAAGTACTCTAAATAAAACTGTTCTCATAGTAAAGTAATATCTTGTTATAGATATAATATAAACGATGCATCTGTTCGTTTTATACCCTCAATAGGCACTGCTAAACAAAGTGTGGTCAACACCAACAATCAAGTTTTAGTACTGGTCCAAATTGTGTTACGAAAGACTGTAGCTTTTGCATGTATATCGCCTAGTCGTGTTGTTTATAATTCTGCAACATTTGTTGGGACATCTTTCAAATAAAAAATTATACTTCTTAAATATATACATTTAGACCATCTTTTACTTTCGACACTTTTTTGTAAGAAGAAACTTACAACTTTTTGTGAAATTGATTAGTTAGTATGGGGTTAACCCTTTTTAAAGGCATTCTTGATGCATTGTCAACCGGTGCATGTATGCTCGTTCCTTCTTTCTGTCTGAAATAAGACCGTAGAGCTGTTAAATAAAACACCGGTGACCAGCTAAGTACGTTGTATTTCACGGCCTTCATTAGCGACAAAAGTATCGATTTCTGTCTCCAGATTTGATGCGAGAAGCGTGTGCATCGTGTCTTACTACAAATAAATCCAGCAACAGTACCCGTACGCATAGCCTCAATAAATATACAATGTAATAGATATATAATTTCGAGAATATACATGTCCATAATAATTTGTTAAATTGGCGTGCCCAACAAAGTTACAGCAAAGGTACAGAGTCCTTTTAAGTTCGTTAATATTTGATCTGCTAATATTTCTATAAACTCGCTTAAAATTCACACTTTTTATCATTACTAGAAATTTTACCAATCCTGATTTTTCAGCTATTCTAATTATTTGGCGTTGTTACATCGGATTTTAGTATCGTCCTGTTTTCGTTTAAAGCTGCTCGCTCACAGTTTCGGGTGAATTTTTTTAATTTCTCAAAAAATTAAATGTAAAAGTAAATGCTAGAATCAACAACAAAAGTAAAAATCTAGGTAGCAATTTGCAAACTTCCTTTGAAAATAGTAGTGTAATTTATTTTAACGGCACCGCTACGCTATATGTTTATATTGAGATGTTCCAAAGCGTTTGCAACGCTTTATTATTTGGCAGAGTATTATTTCAGATATACATATACACTTGACAGGAATTTAAACTGGAACCTTTTATTTAACTTTTTTCACCAAAATCTGAGAGTAAGCAGCTTTGAAGTACTGGATATTTGTGCATTTACCTGCAAAACGGTTAGAAATGAGAGGGGAACATTGAGAAAAGCGCGTGGTATATTCGAGCCGAGTGAGTGACGTTAAGTTAAAGTTATAAAAACATAAGATAAACATCAGATTAAAGTTAACCATGTTCCAAAATATCTTTATTTGTTCTTATTTCTTCTCTATATAAGATGCATCTGAAACGATAGTGATACAAATACGAGCTTTACCATTTATAGTTAGAATACCAGATCAGATTATCTCTACAAATAAACTGCAAGTATCTTGTGCTACTTAATATGCTTAATTTCATTCTCTTGCAGTCTCACGCTTATTAGTTTTAACCAGGAATACAATTCATCTAGAGTTAAAACTACATTTGTATCTCAGAAATTTTGGCCAGAATTTCAACATTTCAGGAAAATTCGTGCAGTTTAGAATAGATCTAACTTATCTAATTAGAAAACAACTTAAAGGTACAATTTCTGGAACAAGGAGATATAATTTCTTGTTTTTGTTTTGTTGAAAACATCCTTCTGCTTTAGTCGACTTGATTGGTCTGAAATTATGAACATTTCTTTAAATTAATTTGACATGGACGTATCAATTTTCCTGTAAATGAATAAACATGTAGTTTTCTATCTCGAAATATCAGATATCTGAAAAGCATATACAACCTCAAGTAATACAAAAATGACATACCAACCAGGGATAAAAAATTATAGGCCGGTGTTTTGCAGTGTTATCCTTTCGTGTGACAATTACTACCGTAAGATTATTATTTGCTTGTAATTACAATTATTATGCTCTATTTGGAATTTGGAATAATGGTGTTCAAACCGACCAGTCGAGTGTGTATTGTTGAAATGGCGAACCTAAATAATCAGACTGTGACAAAGTTACAGACAGTTTATAACTCCACGATATTGAAATAAAAAATTAAACATTTTATAGAGCATTGCTTGGTCCTAGTAAGAGGGAAATGTGATTGTTTTCTCCACTTTTGTAACTTGTTGATAAAAGGAGGACCTACGTAGTGTCTGTTTGCCGGCATATGATGTGCTTACTCTTTACCTTTGAAAGTATATACATACAACGTGTGTGGAAATGAATATCCAAATTTGTCATCTATCACGCAACCTTAATACGCGGGGTGTTCGATAAGTTTTGAGTATTTGTTCAGAATGGGAGAAAAGTCGTGTATAGAACTCGTTTAGAACTTTGAGTGCGTTTTGCTATAATTCGTCTTTCTTGTCCTTCCTTCAGCCGCCATTTATTGTTTACTCGTCTTTGAAGATTGAAATAGTTGATCAACGTTTCATCTCCCATGAAGAGCTCATTTAGTCTTCTTACATTAGCACTTTCGTACACTTTTAAAAGATCTTTACAACATTTCACCTGTCAAACCTTTTGATCATTTGTCAGAAGATGGGCTTCCCACCGTGCACACACCTTTGTGTTTAATCAGAACTTCCCAAAGAACTACTCACTGACGCAGCTATCTGACAAACCGTATAGCATCATTGACTCTCCAGCAGCATATTCTGATAAGACATTGAATGAAGTTTTGGGGTGCCTTACACGAGGTAGGTATTTGCTTCTTTTTCATTTACCGTCCAGTAAACAGTAGGTTTGAAGGAGATCACCATTTTTAATTTCTTGCAGAAGCTGTTTACTTGGTAGATTAAAAGTATTACGCGTCTATATATTAACTCTTATTTCCTTCTTTTCTGTAGGCTTCATTCCTTAAAAATTGTGTCAGTTTGCTGTGTTAAAATGCGTATTATAACTTTGCAAGCAAACCTAATTTTGTTGAAAATTTCGGTGTATATGGCTATCAAAACGACATACAAGTTCATGGAAACTTCATGAGCATACCTTTTGATGGATAATTCGATGAGAGCGCGTTAGTTTCCAAACTGTTGGAATACCCCTCATATAACCCCATTCCTCCATTAGTAAGTGTTGGTCTGCTTTAACTTAGTGCGGTTACTTTGGTGAAAAATAAAATGTTAATTTTGCAGCTAATGTTCTTGCAAAACAAGAAAAACATTATAGCGATATCACTCGAATGACAGCTTTGCACACCTCTCTTCCGGAAACGCCAGTCTTATACATGCATATATATGTAATGTAATTTTCGTATTGGTTGTTTTCCATATTTTGGTATTGTCGCATTTTCTTAGCACTGACTATATAGAGAAAATGACCCACATAATTATTTTTGTTTTCTTCGAAAAGCGTGAATTGCAGAAGAATTTTTTTGCAGCTTTAGAATATTGTTTATATAACGTTTCTCAGAATAACAACTTACAAGCATATAACGTTTCTCAGAATAACAACTTACAAGTATACAACGTTTCTCAGAATAACAACTTACAAGCATACAATTGTAATCCTATGCTTCGAAAATTAATCTGAAATAAGAGAAGATCGGTTTTCAAATAATTTATCTGGAAATTGTAGCACTGTCATGATTCTCATCAAGAAGCAAAACAAGGATATCGAATGCTTCAAAACAAAGCAATAAGCTTTATACGTCTGCCAGCAGTAAATCTTGTTTAGTTTCCATAAAGAGTATGACCACACATAACAAGAAAACATGCTATCACTAGATTATTCATGCTCATTTATAAATATTTTTTTGCATACACACACTGATTGTAGTAAGGAGAAATGTCAGTAGTATTAGAAGTTCAATGTGTGCATGGGTAAGAGTTTGGGAATAAAGGTCTTTTGCTGGAATTTTCCGACAGAACGTAGGAGTATGTTCATTTTGTATGTAGGTATTTTGAGTTGTTATTATTATTATTATTATTATTTATTATTATTACGTTACCAAATTTATATAGCACGCTTTTCATATTATAAATATGTTCAATAGTGCTTTATGATAAAAACATAAAATGCATACAGTTAGTATAGATTCGAATATAACATTCTAAAAATACACAAACTTTAAAACACTAGCTTAAATTAAAGTCAGCCTGAAACAGTATATCCAGATAAAACTCACATGGAAAAGGTAAAGAAAAAGGAGAATGAAATCCTTTTTTATTTAGAAGAGATAAAACAAAATATAGAAGTAACTGTATTCAATTAAAAGACACATCATGTGCTTGTTTAAACCCGAAGTTCAGTTTGCATAATAGTTTTAAAAAAGATGGGTTTTCAACTGTTTCTTAAAAATGTTCAAAGACTGAGCACTTTGGACTGAGCAAGGGAGAGCATTCCATAAGCTCGGAGCAGCATGGCGAAAGCTCCGGTTACCAAATGTAACAGTTCTGGTCCATGTGACCATTAATGTCAATGCACTGCTGGAACGAAGGTCTCTAGTTCGTCTCTATACATTTAACAGCTCTTTAATGTACCGAAGACACTGATCATAAAGTGGTTTGTAGGTATAAACTAGAATTTTGTAGTTAATCCGTTGACACACAGGTAACCAATGGAGTTCCTTCAGCACTGGCGTTATATGGTCATGGCGTGAAGTTTTTGTGATGATTCGTGCAACAGCATTTTGAACTCGTTGAAGTGTACTCAAAGTAGATTTTGAGATACCAACAAGAAGAGAGTTACAATAGTCCAATTTCGAGGTTACTAAGGAATTGACTAAAGTCTTCGTAGCATCAGTTGTGAGAAATTTACTAGCGACCAAGTTTCGCAACTGGAGATAGGCGATCTGCGGCACTGTTTACAGTTTTTCCATGTCCATGTGTGGAGTGAAGAAAGCACCAAGTTTTGACAGAGTCTGACGGCTTTTGGGTTCTCCACTACTGAAACATCTCAACATGCTTGGTTGTGATTTGTGACACCTTGCGTTTAGTTTTAACATGTTGCCATTCAGCCAGGCAATAATTTCAGTTAGACAACATTCAATGCGACGTAATGCTTCAGACTTTGAGACACAGTCTATAGGTTTAAATGATATGTACAGCTGTGAATCATCAGCGTAAAAGTGATGTAATAGTCCATGACTTAGACAAATAGTGTCTAAAGGCTTTGTGTACATACTAGTAGTAAAATACTTTGGACCTAAGACAGATCCCTGTGGAACGCTATATTTCATAAGTACAGGTTCTGAAAGTTCACCCTCAACACACACTGTCAATTTCTGGCAGAAATCCAAGCAAGAGCATTACCAGAAATGTTAAGGTGATTTTCTAAACGACTTAGCAGTGTATTGTGATCTATGGTGTAAAATGCTGCTGATAGGTCAAGCAATACAAGGACAGTAACACAGTTATTGTCTAGAGACTGTAGGATGTCATTTTGCACCTTTAGAAACACAGTGGAATGAAACTTTCTGTAAGCTGATTGGTATGGCTCATGCACACTGTTTTCTGTAAGATGGTTCTCAATACGCACATCTACAATCTTTTCTTAAGTCTTTGATAGAAATGGAAGGTTTGAGACTGGTCTGTAGTTCTTCAGTACGTTTGGATCAAGATCAGGTTTCTTCAGATTCCACGTGTTCCACTACTTACAAAAACCGGGTTTATCTCTAATCTTCTCGTGGAATTTCTTTTATGTAATGGTTCGACATTTGTCTGTTTCGAGCAACACAGTAATTGTTAGAATACACCAAGAAAGACTAATTATTAAAACAAGAAAGTCTGGATACACTGCACATAATACTAGTATAATGCCGAGTGAAATCAGATCGAAAATATGCGGTAACAATAGAACACGTGTTTTACTCGGATAAACAGTCCGTAAAATAATGAACTATGTAATACTGATAGAAGAAACAATGCATCATAATTATGCACGAAAATTAATACAGCAAGGGTGTACAAGTAATACGCTAGAAGATTAGCGCGGGCAATGTCGTCCTTAATTTGTAGCAAAACAAAAAACTATCAAGCTAGTGCTTGACCGCACGATTGACAACTTCACAATATGTCAAGGAGCATGGATCGGATCAGTCTTCATATTCTTAGTATCCAGAAACTTTTGAATTACCAAACGTGCCCTTTTTAATTTAGTTAATTTAATCACTGGTGGTGAAATCATAGTGCGCTATTTCTAGAAAGTGCAGCAACAAAATATGGACCAGGAGAAACAATTGCTTAATGATCTTCAAGTATATAAAGATCATGTTCGCACCATAATTATACTGCCGCAGAGAAACTGCACAGACCGCAATACCATGTAGAAAGCATATAACCGGGACATTACTAGTATACAGGGATCACATGTTGAAATGAAAAAACTGTTATTATTATAACAAAAAGTGTTATTCTTTGGTGATTAACGCTTTTACATGATAATGCCTCTGCGCATACATAATCACTTTTGTTCTCGTTTTAAAATAACAAAGGTTCCTAAGTGCTGCCACATCCACCGAATTTAGCACTTTCTGATTTGCGGTTGTTCCCAGAACCGAAGAATTTCTGGGAGTGGTTGACATTTTTGGATCCGTAGCTCTGTTGGATCAGCGATATGCCAGCATCTGAACAGAATGTCCGAATTGGAATATACCAATGCTTTCAGGAACTTGATCGGGAGTTGGGTATTGTTAGGCAATGCAATCGATATTCTGGTTACCACATTGTTTTTATACCCCCGAAACGAAGTTTAGGGGGGTTATAAAGGCATCAATAACTCACAGGAACCATAACTTCATCTTGACTAATTACAGAGTTATTGCCTTTGTTACTTTTCCATGTCCGGAGCATAACTTGAAAACTACTGGTTGGAATTCAATACAACTTCTTACAATGGTCAAGCACATTGAGAAGAAGTGTAGTGCACAAGAAACATAACTCCATCTTGATTCATTACATAGTTATTGCCCTTTGTTACTTTTCCTTGTCTGGAGCATAACTTGAAAACTACTGGTTTGAATTCAATAAAACTTCATACAATGGTCAAGCACAGTGAGAGGAAGTGCAGTACAAAAGAACAATAACTCCATCTTGACTAATTATAGAGTTATTGCCTTTTGTTACTTTTCCTTGTCCGGAGCATAATTCGAAGAATCCAAGAACAATATCTCTTTTTAGTTTGTTTGCAAGGTATTCTGTTACTATGAATTTCCTCAGTTTATAAAGCAGTCTTTCGGGGGTATTAATCACATTCAGTGATAGCTCTAGTTATATAAGAGCTACAAACGTAAATGTACGCTACACGTATGCAGCATTCAGTGTCATTTTATTATTGGATGATGACGAGTGATATAGCATCCACTGGGTTATGCCTAATGAGTGACATATAGCTTTTTATATGTCCGCGACATAAAACTACAGCAACACGGAGGAATTAGTTTTGCAGACGACTATCGTATAAGTTTATTATTATTGACACTTTCTTCGTAAATTAAAAATTGTATAGTTGGGTACAACCAACTAAAGTTTTGTAACGATGCTAAAAATCAGAGAATTCAGGCACTGATAGAAGACGATTTCGTGAGATGTCAGCTTGCGAAAGTTGAGATAGAATAAGGCACGATTTAAGCAGTTTAAAGCCCACACTTCTCTGGTATAAAATCAAGTTAAATTCAGGTAAAATAAATTGAATGCAGAAGTTTCAAAACTGTTTCGTCATTTTTTTCATTTACTTCCAAGTTTTGTTTATATACTATAGATACTGAGTGTTCTTGTCGTTCTCATATGATATACATTTAGGAAGCCTTAAAATAATGTAATTCCAATACTAAATTATTGTTTTTATAATAATAAAAATTATCTTGATCTTGAAAAAACCTGTTTACATTTTATTGAATATGGCGTCGTCTTCGAAACAGAACAATGTCTAAATAAAGACCAACTTGGAACATTCCGTTTCTATTTCTAGTAAATGACCTTCTAGCTGATTTTCCGAAAATAAGATGGAAAACCTTTCACTCATAATATCTATATTTAGATTAAACAAGACTTTCCTAGCTGATTAATACACAAGCTATTTGTTTATGTACAATAATGATTATTGTTAGTTTAATTAATTTATATTAATTTTCAGATGAAGTGTAAAAACTATATTTTGCATCTAACTGACTGTGCATGAAAAGACTGTTAGGATATTTTACTTTGATTTTATCGCACTATTGTGGTTAGCGTATGAAAAAGTTCCAATGGTTGTTGTAGGGCACAATCCAATTATCGTGCAAACCCTTAGGAAGTTGATTATTACATAATAACCACCTTCCAAAAATGAAGCCTCTTAGAGAAATATGAGAAACACATGGCATTTTATATAATTCAAGCGCGATGCTTCCGATCTGATAAAGATGCACTTTGTGTCGAGCTGAGACTTGAAAGTCAACGTCTGATAGGATCCAAGATTCAAGATAGAAGATTCATTTTTCGGGGATTACAGTGTCAGCTTCAACATTCAGTCAGTGATTTATGTGCACGCAACTGACCTTACTATCATCCCAGGGAAGGACCATCACTATCACTATACTCTAATCCTTCATAAAAAATGATAACTTTCTTACATGGTCGGCAGCGAGGCTCGAGCCAATGGTCCTCAATCAGTTGGAGGTTTAGTGGCTTCAATTCTGCGACCCTAAACACTTACCAGGTGGATAAAAAAGAGAGTCATATTTAGATTTGATAAAGTTACTCGCGTGATACATTAATACAAAATTATACAATATTGCTTTGGCTTTCGATGACAGAAAATGACCCATTTTCAGGAGAATCCTTTAGACAGTTGATGGAAAGGTATGTTGTCACATTTTGTCAACGTATAAAGAAAAACTTATAGATATATAGACTGGGGGAGAAATTATCTGTTTACACGAGTCAATTGTTTAAATTTATTTCTACCAAAGGCATCACCATCCGGTACTGTAGATTCATGAATGCTTGATATTCTATATCAAATAATGTATGCAATGAAAGCCACTTCTGATGTATACCAATGTCATACAAAAATATCCAACAACTATGAAATAATACTTTTAGCGACAATATCATGAAAAACACAAAACTATGCACAACGTCTGTATAAAATGATATGTTACTTCTCGAAGGATCTTGTACTTCCCGAAAATATGACACAATTTGAGTTCCTCGGAATTCTACCTTATGGACGGATAAAACAGTTTTTAATGATGACTGAACTAGACATCAGCATGCATTACTTAGTTTTCTGTTACTGTCATATATTTCCATTTCATTACGTCATCAAAGGTGCTATATCTCCGACAATAGATGACTTTAAATGCGTTGATCACCAAAGACACACTAGACCGCAAGAGTTTTATTCCATCCAACAAAAATGGAGACAGCACCATCTTACAGTATATTAAATATGTTCAAGTGTCTGGTCGTGGATTGTCGTTTTTAACCACACCATCTTGTAGAACACTGAATATCAGCATTTGGCGGCTTTCAGACTTGGGAAAAGAGGACCGTTTCTCAGAATGGCGCGTTGGTGTTGACTTTTCTTCCCCACATTGCGGACTTGCCTCCGAGCAACGTTTAGCATTTACATTTGATTCGACACATACTTCATCAAAAACATGAAGTTCAATATTGTCCTTTCCATTTGCATTTGCGTCGTCAAAATCCGTTCCTGAAAATATGACGTCATTGTCGTTTTCGTCTGCGTCGTTCTAAAACAGAAACGATTCATGCTATGAAGCAAAATTATAAACGTGCCCAAAAAGGTGTGAAGGAAACAAAAATAAATTAAAGACAAAAGGTGCGAGTTTTAGCAAACAACTAAAATAAAATGTCAGTTGTCATCCCGGTTAAACATGCAATCGAGAATATCAGTTGAAAGACTAGAAATTGCCAAATCGGACACATGACAAAAAGGTGCACGTCGTGGAGTGTTGACACATAAAGCTAACTAATAGCAAACATAGGTGACATATAAGAAAGGTCAAATACAAGTAAAATAAAAATGTGCTCGACAAAAACGCTACAAAGCTGTCACGTCACTTTAATGTTTGAATGACTTGGCTGTGGATACTTTACTGATATATTGCCACTCTAGTGAAGTTCTTTAGTTGTTCAGTGTATTATAATGATTGATCGGAACAGAGCCGTTATTTGGTAGAAATAACGATATTGAGTATTTAGTGAATTACATTTTATTAAGTTTTTACACTATATAATTTTACATATTATCAAGCATCGAGGATACGAAGATAAATAAAATATAAAATACATGGATGTCATTGCCTTTCTTAAAAGCTGCTCAAAAGTAGATTAACAAAATATTGAGGCTTATGACAATGGAGATATAAAGATGATAAACTACAATGGGAGGGCAAAAGATGAGGTAAAAGAGATTGATTCAGGTAGCAAAGAAGCAATAGGGAAGTGTTGAAAGAGTTAACCTTATTTGCATTTTAATTTATCCATGGCAGTGTCATGAAAAATGATAATTTTGTATTATAGATTTTAAGCTTCTTAGACTGGGACAGAGTAATTGTACAGTTTTTTAATCTGTAAAAACTGATCTTGAGATCATTCTATAGCTCAGTGTCTTCGTTTTCCTTTCCACCATCGTTCCATTTTTGAGTTAAAGGACGGGTAATTACAACAATATCTTTCTGACCAACTACCTTTACATGAAACATTCCTTCCCTTCGTTTACAAAGTTCTTCCTTTGCAACTTTTGCCATGCGGCAGCTCAGCAGCGTTGACATCAAGCAGACGATAATTTCACTTCCGGCAAGTGCGAGTGCGATTATAATGAGAGTGTCTTTATTCTGTTTTTGGAAAGTGTGTCCATCTGTTGTGTGGTTTACAAGACCAAGACGAAGTAATTGTATACTGACGACGGAAACAACCATAGACACCACGGAAAACGCAGTAAAGCACATTATCTGAAATTGATATATAGACTATCAGATTGCAATACATATTAATGTTTCCCTAAATGTCAAGCTCGTGACGATATGTTACGAAATGAAATATTGAAATTAATCAGTGCTGTGTGTAATCCAATAGCTGTCTCCTAATAAACTAGATATTATATAGATACGAAGATTCGAGACTATTAAACATATTGGAATAGTCAGATTTCTCTATGTAGACGTAATAGTTAGAGGCTAAACAGAGAAATTGAAACAATATAGAGCGCTCGCGACCGAGTGGGCTTCTATGTTGGATCTACAGTTCAAAACTCCTCCGTTGCGTCAATTATGTAGGGAATTGACCTCTCCTGAACACATCTCTACAACAAACATATTTCTGTGTTCCCTTGGTGTTCGCTTCTGAGAGGTTGCTCTGTATTTCTCTATTTAGATAGTATTATACAACGCATTGTTTCAGCAAAAACAACTTAAATTCCGTTTCCATAAAATTAACTAAATCTTCTTCTGAAATATGATTTCAAATATTATTGTACATTTTTCGTAAGGCCGTGGAAGAATCCTCACACGCCTATCTGTAAGGAAACATTTATTTTCAAATAGTCACGACATATTGTTTTTGATAGATGACACTACTTCAAGTTAACACTCAAGGCATGTTTCACTCTGTTTCCATGACAATGTTTGATTGTTTTTTAAGACAATGTCTTATTAGCTTCTAAGGCATTTGATTTGATTATTAGGGTAAATTTGATTTAAACATAACTCTCAATTGGTTTAAGCTCCTGATATTTTATTTTTACTTTAGCCGGCAATTAATCAGGAATGAATAAATAACAATTATCTTGTGGAAAATGGCATCGATCTCACACATCGTGTGGAAATATATTAGTCAAATACCATATTCATCAATGAATGTAAGCAGCTTTACTGGCACAGAAAGTTCTGGTTATGTATTGAATATCTTTTGTCCACGTTCATTGCGGTTATTTGATCGACTGTTTATCCACATAGTCTAAATGTATTTTGTTATAACTAAATTGCCAGGGGTTCAGCAATTATTTTACCTGCAAGAAACCTGACGAAAATATTAATTTTGTTTTGATGAAAAAGGTACATGTATAATCAATGTGGATATAATACGAACATCCAATTTTGGATAATTATTTATGAAATAAAAAATACTTTGGTTTAAATTCAGCATCTTCAAGCAAAATGTCATCACATCTGGTATGGTGCGGGAGTGGTGAGAGAGGTTAAATATAGAGTTTCAATTACTTTCAATCGTTTTCCCATTATATTAGAGTAGTTTAGCCTTCAAAGTTCAGCTGCCTGCGTCTAGCGTTACTCTTTACCATATAAGGTAGAAACCTTGCGCTCACGCTGCCATTAATAAAACAAACTCTTACGTTTTGTCTGCCTACAATTCTCTGGTGAGTAGCAAAATAGGAATACAAATAAAGGTATTCTTAGATGTTTATTAATTCGCCGTTGTAATTTGCCGAAAGGTCGGTTTGATAATGTGAAAAATGATAGTTTCAAAGCTGTAACTTGCGTTTGAATTTCGGTTAATGTATTCTCCACAGAAAATGTAACAAATGCATATCCGTTTGCCGCTTCCTCTAAGCAAGCCGGGTAAGAATATAAATGACCTTTTCGGCCTAATATGACATGTTGACTCCTTAAACTTTAACTTACTTGCGACCAGTGCAAATCACGAGCAGTATGCACATCTGATGATCATAATCTTTACTCGTGATTTCAGGAGCTCCCCCAACAAATTGAAAAATGAAAAAGTACATTGCAGAAATCAGCAGGACCAGTGTAAAGTGAACTGTCCAATAAATATGGGAAAATGTATGGAAAAAGATCTTATGGAACGGTGTTATTGTTACACAATCATTAATTCACATACGTCCTTATTTACATACGCCCTTCGGTGAAAAATAACAATATCACGAACGCGATAACAGAAGGAACTTAAGTTTTTTTAAAGAAAAGCTCATATTAACAACAATACGACGCAAAAAGAATAACTTAGTATTTCATGATCAAAACAAACTATTTTTGTCCAATCTTTTATTTTATTTTGAAATGATTGCTTTCTTCCATCAATTTAATGATTTTCGTGATCGCCTTTACGTCATTCGATAAAGACCACAGCAGAAAAATAACTATCTTATTAATCACAAAATACAACGTAATGAGCTTATTTGTCCGAAATCAATAATTCGCAACGCCACAGCAGAGACCTTATTTATTGGAATCAACAAGCATTTAACAACTGAAGTACGAGTTCTGAATACAGTCCTCCGAAGTGTCTGTATTTTTTTTCCAGAGTTTGCCCTTTATGAAGGTGTTGCAATAATGTTTTCTAGGGATTTTAGATATAGTTTCCGAACATAGACAGTATTCCAAATTCCAAACAACTTTATCATTTAATTTGTTGAGATTTTCTTAGTAGAGGCCGGACTGAACAGATTTAATTAACTGATTGCACACTGATTTTAATGCACAAAAATAGATATATATGTATAAAATTTGCAACAAATTAAATAAAGATGACATATATGGCTTTCCAACTATGGTTTAATTAATAAAATAAACGAACACTCAATTTCTCGAGAACAATTTGCCACATGATCAAAGCTCGTAGTGTAGATATTCTTTTCCCAGACTTTTAAAGCGATATTGAGTATGAGCGCATTCTTGGACAAGAATCAATGACACAATTTACTTTAAATGTAAAATATGTACATGACAGTTTGTCATATAAATTATAATCATACAGCAACTTATTAGGCGTAGACAGAAATACATTAGAGGTGCCTCGTTTTTGATTCAAATGTTTTGAATGTTGTTGTTAATTTTGGGATTTAGCAGTCCTAGATTCTTTCCATTTGATGAATAGTTACAGGACAGGAAAGTTCGTGTTTGAGCATATAACAGGTACTGGAGTAAATCAATGGAATGTCTCAGCTACAGGGCAGCCTGGCTCTATTCCATCGGACCTTTCCATGACGTCCCTGACTGTTTTATGGTTATAATGCAACGTTTTCTTTTCCTAGACTAATAACATGATTATTACATGTGCACTGACAGTATGAACACACAAAATGAATTTCGAATAGTTAGATTGAACGAACACAATGTTCTAAAGCAGTGAAGGAAATATACTGAGTAATTTTCGTTTAACATTCGACTGTCAGTGACTCGCCATTAAATGACATTTTGTGATTAATACTCACCACATAAGAAGTTTTTCGTCGGGCACAAAATATTCCAAGGATTCCGGTGATAATGAACTATGAAATAAAAAAAATAAGCATATGAACCAACATCATACAATCTGTTTCCATGCAAAAGAAATCTCTAAAAATTATATTAAGCAATTTGCTATGCGTAAAGTTTAATATAAAGTTAATATAAATTTATAGATATATGTTTTATGCTCTATAAAATAAGAGTTTGGAAATTAAAACTAAACAAGTTTGAATCTATATTTCAGTTACATTTCTATTGAATATAGTAAAACTACTTTGTGACAATCATGGTCAAAAATGATAATCCGCCTACATGGCCTAGATTTTGTAAGAGTGATTTTCATTTCTATCTGTTACGAAGATGAATAAGCCAGAACAAGTTATTTTCTACAGATTTTCAAAGCATTTATTTATGTTTAAGAATTCTTCATAACTTTGATGCAGTATATCTATGGTCCTTTTGATAGGCTAAATAACTTTAAGCAATTAAGTAGAAATGATCATAGATCGTACACACTAAAATAACCAGCGGCTCTTTGCCACTTTAACATTTCATACATATCAAAAAACAACTTACAAAGCTTCCGCTCCAGATTGGGGAAACACTGTGTGCTAACCATACCTCAGCTTTGATACTAGAAATTATTCCAACTATTACACTTATAACGCCTAAAATGCCATGAAATCCGGAAATGACGCACACTGACGTCACAACTATATGCAACATGGCGGATGTCACCAGTATAAGTCTTCACTACATTTCCTTTTGTTAGATAATTACTTTGCCTGCAATGAACCAAAAACCCTGTTATATGCAATTTAATGGTTTTATAAAGATATTTCAATTTATTTTCATTTAGTTATTGCCAAAAACAAAGCAAGTGGAACTGCTTTTAATATCTGTATGTAAATTTACTTTACACTTATTTCTCCAATTACTTCTGATACTCTGCAATCACAACATGTTTTGAACTTATTTGCAAGGAAAAGTAATATTTTAACCAAACAAGATGCAATTAGAGCTTTTAAATAAAGAGCATATATTCAATTATTTCCAATTGCATGCTGTAAATAAACGAATAGATGACGTCATTGTTCGCGTGTTTGGGAAGCATTAATTCTAAGAACAACATC
>JAFMSR010001770.1:0-24984 GCA_022818135.1 Saxidomus purpurata
GATTGTTCTCTATTTCCAGATATTCTATATGTCCAGATTGTTCTATATTTCCAGATTGTTCTATATTTTCAGATTGGTTCAAGGCCACACAAGGGTTGATGTCAGTGGGTCTCGGACTCTGCCTTATCGCATTACTGGTGGCTACACTGTCCCTGTGCTGCACATGCCACAGCTGCAACCCGCATCACCCAATCTGTGGACTTCTCATGACAGCATGTAAGTTGTAGTTTAGTTTGTATGTGTTTTTAGATCACCAGAGCACAAAGAGTGCTCAAAGATGAGCTAATGTGATCGCCTGGTGTCCGTCGTCTGTCTGTATATCGTATATCTGTCGTCTGCAATTAATGTCCACAATCTTGTGTACGCAATAGGGGCTGCATTTTTACTAGATTTTCATTAAACTTGGTCAGTATGACTTCCTTTGTAAAATATAGGTAGAGTCGGATTATGGGTCACCTGGGGTCACAAACTAGGTCGGTGGATCAAATCATAGAAAAACCTTGTGTATGCAATAGAGGTTGCATTTTTCATTGGATCTTAATGAAAATTTGCCAGTACAAATGCCTTGAAAGCTAGCTCAAGATTGAATATGGGGTCAAAAACTAGGTCAGCAGGTCATATCATAGAAAAACATTGTGTATGCTATAAATGTTGCATTTGTCATTGTATTTTCATGATATTGTTCAGTATGATTGCCTTGATACAATCTATGTCGGGTTCGAGCATGGGTCATCTAGGGTCAAAAACTAGGTCACATAGTCAAATCATAGAAAAAGCTAGAGCTGGCATTTTTCATTGGACCTTCATGAAACTTAATATGATTGCGTTGATGAATTCTAGGTCGAATTCGAACATGTGTCAGTCACCCACGGTCAAAGACTAGGTCACGGGGTCACATCATAGGAAAACTGTGTATGCAATAGAAGTTGCATTTTTCATTTGATTTTCATCAACTTCGTCAGTACGATTGCCTTGATGAAATCTAGGTCGAGTTCGAACATGGGTCATCTAGGGTAAAAAACTATGTCACTGGGTAAAATTGTAGATAAACCTTGTGTATGCAATAGAGGTTGCATTTTCATTGGATTTTCATGAAACTTTGTCAGTATGGTTGTCTTGGTGACATTTAGGTCAAGTATGAATATGGGTAATTTGAGGTCAAAACTAGATCACCTGGTTAAAAGCCATATGTGTGCCATACATTTACAACCCAATCATCAATTAAATTCCTCAAAAGATTTGCCTTGCCGAGATCAAACAGAATGTTTGTGTTTATGATAATAGTTGAGAGTTGAAGTTTGGTCAAATATTGTCATAAGTTGCAGGTGAGCGATATAGGGCCATCTTGGCCCTTTTGTTTTATGTCGTGCCCAAGACTTAGTAACTCATAACCACGACATACTAAGTCGCTCCATCGAGTAAGTATCTCTTGGGAACGACATAAAAAAGAGCAGTGCATGTCACCTCTATGCCACCATAGGAATCACATGATCACATGTTCTACCAAGGTAAGATTACTCTAGACTTTAGTGCTGGTCTAGACTGACAAATATGGAACTTGACCCAGATTTTGAGGCCATAAAAATTTCATTGACGCGGCATTGATGCGAAGTGCCGGGTGTATATGGAATGCACTTATTTGATATTGAAGAAACGGTCCTGTTTCTTGTGTGTCTCTAAATAGATGTCTTTGATAGTCAGCTTTCTTGGCTTAAAAAAGTTTTGCTTTTATAATACATGTATTAATAATTGCGTGAAGTATAATTCAATTTGGAGAGAAAAAATGCACGCTTATTTAAATCATTTTTACGAAAACGACTTATCCCTTATATAATATAATAACTCTTCCTAAGCATGAACGTTTAGAGTCCGTTACTTTAAAAAAAACGTGTAAAGTCCGTAACTTTATGAGACGGAATTCTAATGTCTGATGTACCGCAGTATCAGTAATATGGAAATTAGGTGCATTCATACTTTCACAAAGTAGATCATAAGGAGGTTTGTCAATCAATCTGTTCTTGACAATAACTAACATGGTCATGATTGTTGCCATGAACACCTGCGAGACGTTCCCTAAACTCCGTTTAATCAATTTTGCACTTACATATATACGTCAGCCATAGTAATTAGTACAATTTTGTTAGGATTATACATAAGGGTCAGTAATTGTGGACAAACTGCCTTTAATTAACATGTTTGAAAATAATGAAGTCATATGCGTTGTGTCAAAGTTTTGTTAAGAATTCCTAGATCCTTAAAACTTTAAAAGTCCATTCTGTTTCACGTTAACCTTGTCAACTGGGGAGCAGCGGGGCTCGGGGACATTGGGTGTTAATTCACGTTTCCATAGGTTAGCTTGCGTGATGTCTTTCTCAGCTCGATATCAATTTACCTTGAATATGCTGAATATACCATGGTGTTTGTCGTAACAAAAGAAGACCAGACAACACCAATTACATTAATTAAAACTCACAGAAAATTGACATATATAAAGGACGTTGTGAACTGCTGCTTCGTGTTTTTGTCCGCTTGTCTTTGGCTTGTGTGTAATTGTCCGCTTGTCTTTGGCTTATGTGTAATTGTCCGCTTGTCTTTAAGCTCATGTGTTATTGTCCGCTTGTATTTTACTCATGCGTGCTTGCCCGCTTGAATTTAGCTGAAAGCTTTTTTCCGCTTGGGTCCAGTCAGGTCAAAAACAAGATCACTAGGTCAAGTTATTCAAAAGCTTATTACTTAAGCTACATTAATTGAATTTGGTATGTGTGACCATTGTTCCAAGCAGGTTTTAAAATTGTCCTTAACTGATTTTCTTGTCTTCTTGAGTATTTGATTCAGATGAACGATATAGGGCCACCATTGATAAGTGTGTTGGATCTTTGTCAGTTTCATTTTTTTTATGTATGTTTATACCGACGTATATTTCCATATCTCTTTCGTTTCGGTCTTCTGCTTACACCGACAATGTTTCATTCACTGTCATAAAAATAACCCAACGAAAAATAAATAAAAATAAAGAAGAATCCAACGAAACATTGAGAAGCAAAAAGATTTATTGATCTAATCTTGAATTGTTCATTTTATATACCACTGTAATTTTCTAAAGTTATGACGCGTTATAGCGATTATAGACGCAGATAATTAAAATCGTTTTCCCTGTCAAAGAATACCAGTTTGTTTATGGCTTCTACGAATCAGCAATATTTCATTCATGACATTCGTGACATAGAGCACGGAAATTGTTTTGAAGAAAACAGTAAATATCGTGACATTTTATGATACACAATTTACATACTGTACGATTGCCTTGGTAACAATGAAGTAAGATTTTAATATTTATCGCACAGTTCTACGAACATGAGACTCAGAAGTGCTAGACTGACTGGACTGTTCTGTGTAGGTTGTGTGAAGATCTTTTGGAAAATGTGACCTGTTGTCAATGTTTTAGAAGTATTGGCTGTAGCACAATTGGTTTTCCCACAGCGTAGCTCAATGTTAATACAGATCATCTATAGATTACAGGCAACCTTCTGAGCAAGTTTTGTAAAAATTGTAAGTTTTGAAAATCCATTAGAAGCTGTAACATGTAGAATGTTATCACGGTTTTACAAAAATCGGCTGTATCAGTTATTTTCTGTAACGATCATCTAATGGCAAGTTTTGTGAATGTCTAATGAAAATTGTGACCTGTAGAATGTTATCAACGAAATTTTGACGGACAAAGCTCTGCTGGACTTCGAATTCTGCCATTTGTCAAGTTCTGACAATACAATACTAGTAGCATAATATATATATATTACAAAAAATACATTTTTTTGGATTAAAAAAAAAAAAAAAAATCTTTACCCCTACCCTAAACACAGAAAAAAAATTTTGGCCTTATAATCAACCCGAACGAAAATAAGAAATTAAGAACACACTGAATTTCGGAATGCCCTTAAACATAAAAGTTTGAAGTTTTTTTTCGTGATAAAGTCTTCGCGATTCAACAGTTATAAATTAAAGATGTTAATTTATTTCTGGCAGATGAGGATGAATATTTAATTTTCTTTGTATTTTCAGGTATCTCAATGGCAGTGGGGATTGTCATATTCGGCGTGAAGGCTAATGATGAATGGGGAATCGAGCTGGAAAGGGGCCTGCATGGTAGTTTTGGTTGGTCCTTCTGGGTTGGAATAGGGGCCTCAGCTCTAGCTTTTCTTACGTCATGGATCTATTGCTGCATGGGAAGGAAACAACATTAAAAATCATGATACTTCTGGTTCTCATTTCCACCAACCATTTTTCGACTTTTGTCCGGGTACCATCCATTGATCGGATACCATTCACTGGATGGGTACCATCCATTTGTCCGGGTACCAGTACCATCAGTTGGTCGGGAACCATCCATATGCTTGGTACCATTCATTGGGAACGGATCTGTGAATGCTTGTGCTAAATGTTAATATAAAGTTTGAAAGGTATAGTCCGGTGACCTACGAGTGAATTTAACCTTCAAAACAAATCATAACATTGAAAATACCCTAAAGATGAACTATCAAATGGCAGTATAAATACAACCAAAACCATAATATTTTTTGAGAATCACCGACGGCCAAAATTTATCTAAAAGAATGCTATTTATGGTGTAATTTATATAATGTTTTGTTATATAGAGCTTAAAAACATCTTAATGGTTGCGACTTTATACAAACGTCATTATCACCGATAATCTTTTTACATACATGTACAATTTTTGCTATTTGACTACTCATTTATGTGGTTTAGCGATGCCGCAACATATTTGTAAACAAAAATATCCGATTATTTGGCGTGTACAACAGAAAGTTCGGTTAAATAAAAGGCCCTTTGTTTTGCTATATGACATAAATGAATTGAAATCTGGGAAAAATACAAATGTTCGGTACCAGCACCGGACTATACCTTAAAAGTGATATAGAGCTGTAAATAGTTACTAAAAAGGAGTGAAAGAAATGGCATATTGTACAATATATAGACAGATATTTTTGCTTGATTTAAATTTTCTATTAAGTGCGCAGAAAATAAAAGAAATCATATGTAAGTAAAAATCTTGATAGTGATAGGCCGGTTGTACTTTAGCGCTTCATTGTGATTGGTCGTTGCGCTGGTTAAAAATGTCTTCTGATTGGTTGTCAAGCTGTAATTCCTATACACAAAAAGGTCATCATATGCTTAGCTTTTTCATCACAGTCCCATTCTAGATTCTAGGACAAAAAAATCAGGCATATTTTCTTTCGTTAGGGCCTAATGCATTGTACTTTACTGTGAGACATTTCTTCGTTTATTTATCTCAACTAGTACAAAAGTGCTAGGGTGAGCAATTAGGATCGCTCACCGTCCAGCGTCCGTCCACCATTTCCTTCAAACCAGGTCAGTGTTTATGAAACTTTACAGAGAAGCTCTACCAAAGTTGTTGAAGGAAATGCATCCCATGCAGAAATAGGAGAAAAAAAGACATTGTATTAGATATTGTATTTGTGGCAGTTTCTAGTAGACCTCTAACGATATTGTTCAAATTATGCACCTGGGGTCAAAATTTGTCATATTTTGGTGTAGTAATATTTGATGTGTAGCATTATGTGGGAGTCCTCTATCAATTGTGTTCAAAGTTATGCTCATGGGGTCATAATTGACCATGCCCAAGGGTTACTTTTTATACAGACTTGTATTATGAAATACGTTAGAAACCTTCTTGTTTAATACCATATGGCCTAGAGATTAGATATTTGGTATGTAGCATCACGTAGTGGTCCCCTACCCCAATTATTCAAATGATGGCCTTGGGTAAAAATTACAAACGTCCTAGGGCTCACTTTTTATATAGATTTATATAAGAAAATACTTTAAAAGTCTTCTTGTTTAAAACCATAATGCCGAGAGCTTAGATAGTTGGTGTATAGCATTGCATATCTACCACGATTGTTCAATTTATGACCCTGGTGTCCAAATTGGGCACACCCCGGAGGTGAATATTTTACATAGACTTGCAGGTATAGGAAATTGTTCTAAAAGCATCCTTACCTTAAGTACAATATCTAGAGCTTAGATATGTGGTATGCAGCATGGTGTAGTGGTCTTCTCCTTAAACTGGTCTAACTTTTTCCCATAGGGTAAAAACTGGCCATTCCCTTTTGGTCTAGTTTTATTGGCTACATTGCACCGTACCTTTATTTTGTTTTGTACGACGCTGTTGTTGACCTTGTGTATTAAATAGGCAATGATACCCAGGTGAGCGATATACAGCCATAATGGCCTTCATATATTAAGAGGACTTGGGATCATATAGCTGTATATATTAAAAAAACACAATCTTTAAATTAGTGTCAAGGTACGAGTTGATTTCCTTTTTACGTTAGTTAGTGACAATGAGGCTCCATAAGGGCTAATGCCTAATTCCACTTAGCAAGGGAGCGTATGATATTCAAAGTAAAGGGATGTGGATTGGAAATATTTGTTTTATGGTAGATGGGATGCTTGGCACAATATCACTCTCTGACGGCAAGGGTGATATATGAAAAAAAACTTTCGGAGTGAAATATTTCCAGATATTCCACCACTTAAACCGACTGAAATAAAATATGATATCATAGTATAATCATATTGTAGCACGGAGGCTTTAGGTTAGGGGTTATGGTAACCCTAAATATATGAATATTTTCAGTTGTAATTTTACGTAATTTCGTACACCATACATGTAAACAATAAATTAGTTAGACTCTGAAAAGTATCATTAGTCATTATAAAACTTTATATTTCATTTCCATTAAAAGCGAAACAAGACATGATTGAGCTATTTTTTATTCATTCACGTTTAACATCTGCCTTGGATTTAACTCGTTAATTTGACAAACATGAGAGGTTATTAGTCACGTGACTTGAAAATTAACCGAATTGAGCCTTTCAATGCGGGTAGAGTTGTTTTTCAATCACTTTCAGTGCACCAACTGGTAACTTCTGTCATCGATTTGACAAACATGGGAGGTTATTAAAGTCACGTGACTTGAATATTTACACGACACATTTATGTTTTATTATTTAAACTCTCACCTTTTTCTTGCCATAATGTTTGTTTTTATTTTTACTTGTATTTTTATATGATTACGCTCAGACCAAAGGATATAGTTTTTGACTTGCTCGTTTAATACTCTTTATATAAGTGTGTAAATATGCTGTTTGTTGCTTTAAAAAAATGTATGTGTATTTGAAACTTTTGTTTATACATATTTGTAGCTTTTGTGCTGGATTATGATGTCCACTTTCTTCTAAGACATTCAGAATATCTATTTATACCACTGCTCTGTAGCCTGTACTTATTGGGTCAAACGTAGAAAGAAGCAACATCTACAACATGAAGAAGAACATACTGTAAAGGGGCACTCCCTAAAACTGGTGTCAAATTAAAAAAACAACTTCAAAAGCATAAATAAAAGAACGTTTGCAACTTTTATTACTTAACCTTAAAGTTAAAGCTATACATAACAGTCATCATCGACAACGCCAGCGCTTTTAAATATGTTGCTGTCCCGTAAAACATTCAATAATCTATGTAAAGTTGTAGTACAATTAATGGGTGGGCAGGGATTTATTACAGAAGTTCTCTATCTTGATTATGTGTGCTAAAATGTGGCAGTTTTCGGTATATTTTATGTTAATCTTTCAAATTGTATTTATTTATTATTACACATTATAAATGTTTGGAGAATAAAATCTGCTAGATAAAGGGAGTGCGCCTTTTAATGGTAATCTAATATCAGATATATTACTGTGTCAGAAACAAACACGGTTGTTATTGTAATGTTATATTAACAACTGCATATTCAGATAGTTGTCGGATTGTAATATGCCTTTGACTCAAATAGTACCTCATATATGTGGCCCCAAGACGATCTAAGACATGCAGTATAGTACCATTTTAACTTCTGAGGTCAAACAGATTCTTGGAAATACGTCAGAAGTTTTAAAATACGTCATAATTGCTTAGAATTAGTTACCGGAAGTAAACAAAACCGGTCTGCTGCTTCCGGTGTTTTACAAATACCGAATCAACTAGTCCGACTACACATTTTCTTTAGGAAACAAACTTTCCAGCAAGGGCGTCAAATGATGCCAATAAATAAAGCTACCTCTATTTGAAGAAGAGTTCCATTATTTGAATTTCATGTCATTGTGAGTGCTATATTGACCTTATTAATATTCTTTCGCACTGTAGATATTTTGCATACGTTTTATTGCTCGCCTGAGCATGATATATTGTGACTATTCGCCGTCTGTTGTCCGCCTGTCCACCATTTTCTTCAGACAATCTCACTGAATCAAAACGAGGCTAGATTAAATTCGCCAAGTCCAGTATGAGTTTCTGTTGGACTGCCACGTGGTTCAGATACTAGAATGCCATTGGTTATACAATCGTATGAATTGTAAACTCCTAAGAGACCATTTGTCAGATTTTAAGATTATTTCATAGACATGTTAATTTTTTATGTATGTGACCTTCTATTTAACTTGCTCAAGAAAGGATTATTAGTCTAAAATACGTCGGACTTGACCTGGTACATTTAGAAATAACAGCAATGGAACTTGGGTGATCGTTTAAAGGTCATCATGGCCCTCCTGTCTCACTGTAGCTACAATCCTGCATGTATTTTATACAGCATTATAACCACGTGCCTTTGTTGTGACTATATTTTATACAAGTTTATACCGGTTTTCTGGCTTAGAAAGAATGCGGTAGAAATTTTAGATTTCGACTTGGTATATACTTGAATCACAAAAAGTGTGAACAAGGATCTGTTCAAATTCAAAAAAATAATTTTTAAAACGGCATTTTGCTATTATAAACCCTGTTCACAAAATGTCAACTATTGTTATGTTCTGGTACCCATGGTAATAAACCTACGTTTTCCCTTGTAAATCGACTGTTTTGTACTTGATATAACTTACTGAATACATGTATATTTATTATGGATAAAATCGGCATTTAAAAAATGGTATATACATGTAATATGTTGTACATTTTATATAGGTAGAACTCTAGACACTGTTGCCATGACAACGGTAATTCAAAACAATTCTTCTGTTGTTGTTTTTAGATCACCAGGGTGAGCTATTAGGTGATCTATTAGGATTGCCTAACGTCCGATGCACGGAGTCTGTTAACATTTTACTTCAAACGACATCTCCTCTAAAACACAAGGCCAATGTTGATGAAACTTGCAGGGATGTTCTTTAAATGAAGCCCTCTCATAGTTGTTCAAATAATTCCATTCCATGTAGAATTCCGGATGCCATAGATACGGAAAGGCAAAACTTTCTACTCAGAAACCGGAAAACCCACAGCTTGAATATTTGGCATGTCGCATTGCCCATGCCCAGTTAACCTCTACCAAGAGTGTTCGAATTCTGACCAGGAGACAATTTGACTCTGCCCAGGGGGTAACTTGTTTTCATATGCTTATATACGAAAATCTTAAAATATAATTCTTCTCTGAAATCACAATGCATAGAGCTTAGATATTTAGCAGGTATCATTGCCTAGTGGACTTCTACCATGATTTTTCAAACTTGACCCCTGGTCAAAGTTTACCTCTCGCTGGGGGTTACTAGATTTTACATAGGTGTATATAGGATCTCTTTGGCGATTGTTCAGATTTGAATCCCAAAGTAAAAATTTACTCTTTCTGCTCTTGGTGACCTTTTAGTATAGACAATGGTAGCCAGGTGAGCGATATTGGACCATTTTGGCTCTCTTGTTTAATAACATGCCACTTGTTGAAAAAAAAACGTTGTCGTCCAAATATGCTTGTAAAATATTCATCCTATATAATTTACCATATAGAAAAAGTAAACAATTTTGCCATCAAATATGTACAGTGGTATTAGAAAATGCTAAAAATTTACATATAGTATTCCAACATGACACTTTTTCACCTGCTTAATACCGAAGCTAAATTTTCCACATGTTTGTGTCGAAATGATGTTCTTATATTGTTAAGCAAAATGCTTATTTCCGAGTTTTTTGTCGGAGTGTGTTGTTTTATGGATCGGTCATATATATGTATACATTTGTATACTGACGTTATGCTTATGTATGTATGTTTAAAGGCCTATATCTTTGCACGTCATGCTAGAAGTCTTGGTAAATGAAATCTTCTGTAATGCGCAGATGTGTCGTGTACGTTGTGCGCTAGAACTTCCCTTTTTGTTGCTGCGCATGCGCGTTACATTACATTTTGTGCCAGGCTCTGATGGATACCAGCTGGCCTACTGAGCAGAAGGTATAAATATATGTAGAAAAAAGTTGTGTTCAGCTGAGTAAAGCTTTTTCAGTAGGAGGTTTGTTCATATAAACCAACATTTAAAGCATTGGACACAAACCGAACTGTAGTTAGCAACTGGCTGTGAAACTATGGTCGCTATTATATGTAGTCTTTACTGGTAAATCTTTGCGAAATTATGTAACATAGGAAAGCTGTATGTCAGCATCTTTTCAATTAATTTATTAAAATACACGTACAAATATATGATGCCAGTGTCTTGTTCGATTTTACTGAAACGTAGTCCGACAGTCACACTTTTCGTTGAAAGGAAGCACACGTTGTCATGGTAGTAAAGTTTCGTCTGCAATAATTATACTAGTATGAAAACAGTGTCATTTTAAGGAGATATAGATGGTACATGGACTTGCTCAGGTTGGCGACTTTGGAATGATGAATCAAACTCAAGTTTAGCTAGAATCATAAGTTTATACCAACTAGAGAACATTGAGTATTAGTTTCTAATGACATTAATTATATTGATTTTTATATGCTTTCATGTAATGTAACCTATTGACAATAATTGTAATATGTATAGATCGTCAATAAATTACGTAATATATTTTGTGTGAATTGTTCATCCTTCATCATTGAAGCATTTAACACTTTCCTGAAGTATTTTTCGGTGTAAGGTAAGCTGTGTTTTGGACGGAGTACAGTAGAGCGTATGTCATGCTGATTTGTCATCCGTCCGTCCGTCTGCCGATAACTTTTCCTTCGTAACACTCTATAGGTCACAATTTTTATTTGACTTTGATAAAACTTGCTCATAAGGTTGCCTTCAACCTGTAGATGATCATTATTGTTTTTAGGGTCAGTAGGTCAACGGTCAAGAGCACAGTGAGTCCGATAGCGTTTCCAAGACAACAATTTCCATTCAAGTTTCATGAAATTTACTCAGAATGTTGCCTAATATGTTGATGATCCCTTTTGTTTTGGGGGTTAGTTAATCAAAGGTCAAGGTCACAGTGACCTCCGTTAGTTTTCTTGACAACGCTCTGCAGGTCGCAATTTACATTTGACTTTCATGAAACTTGTTCAGAGGTTGCATGCTCCTGCAGACCGTCCGTCCGTCCGACAGAAGTGATGAGTACTATGCCTAGTTGCGCATGGTCCATGTTTCGGGTCACTTGGTCAAAGGTCAAGGGCATAGTAAAATCTTATGGATGCTTAATCTCCAAAACCCCTGGTCAGAATTTAATTATACTTCACAGAAGTGATAAGTACCATGCCTACATGGTCCATGTTTCGGGTCACTAGGTCAAGGGTCATAGCGGCTCGACATAATAAAATCTTGTGCGCCTTTAATAGCCAAAACCCCTGGTCAGAATTTAATTATACTTTACAGAAGTGATAAGTACCGTGTTCAAGATGTGCAGGTCCAATAATAAAAGCATCAAATGTTACATAAATTTTATATACAGTGGGGTGTTCTGGGAGGGGTATTCATCACCTTAAGTAATAGTTCTAGTTGGTAATGGATCAGTGAGTCAAAGGTCAAGGTCACAATGACCCGAACTTTGATAATCAGTTCCGCTCAATATGTTGATATATAATTATCAATAACAGTCTTCAAACTTCATGGGATGATTTGGTCTTACTGAGTTCATGATCCCTAATGTTTAGGGTCAGTGGGACAAGGTCACAATGACATCATTTTTCCTTGATATCATTTCAAAGACTCACTAAACCAGTCAGGCCAATAGAGCGGTACTAGCTCATTTGGGCATCTTGTTCATTCAAACAATTCATTTACAGTGAATAATTTAAATCGAGATATTATAAATGATTTCAATTGATTTCGTCTGGAATATTATGAATGAACTGATTCCCTGTTGTATATTTTTGATGAACTGAATGAATAAAATAGTTCTTTACAGCTGCTCGCTTTTGGATGTTGGTGACAAAACAAGGCTCAAACTGTCTGAAACTTACATATTTTAGAACGAATCATCAAAGAAAGAAGTTCCAAAAATATTTGATTTTTAGCCCACCTGGCACAAAGTGCCAGAGTGAGCTAATAGGATCGCATTCTGTCCGGCGTCAATCTACCATTTCATTCAAACGACATCTCCTCTGAAACCACTGGGCCAATGTTGATGAAACATTGCAGGGATGTTCCTTGAATGCAGCTCTATCAAAGTTGTTCAAAGAATTCCATTCGATGCAGAACTCTGGTTGCTATGGCAACAAATAGGTAAACATTAAATAATCTTCTTCTCTAAAAAAGACGTATACATGTATAGCATGTGGCATTGTCTAATGAACCTCTACTAAGATTGTTCAAATTATGACCCCTGGGTCATAATTGACCCCACCCGGGGGTCACTTGGTTCTACATAGGTTTATATTGGAAAAACTTTAAAAATCTTCTCTGAAACCACAAGACCTAGAGATTAGATATTTAGCATGTAGAAATGCCTAGTGGACCTCTACTAAGATTGTTCAGATTATGACCCCCAGGTCAAAATTGACCCCTCCAGGGGGTCACTTGATTTTACATAAGCTTATACAGGAAAAACTTTAAAAATCTTCTCTGAAACCACAGGGCCTAGAGCTTAGATATTTAGCATGTAGCAATGCCTGATAGACTTCTTCAAAGTTTGTTCAAATCATACCCCTGGGGGTCAATATTGGCCCCGCCAAGGGGGTGACTTGTTTTACAAAGACGTATATAGGAAAACTTATTTGATATGTAACATTGTCTTGTGGTCTTCCACCTACTTTGTTCAAATCATGCCTCTTGGGTCAAAATTGACCACACCCATTAGGCAAGTGGACTTGTATTCAGGTGAGCAATATAGGGCCATCATGGCCCTCTTGTTTGAAATAATACGCTACGAAATTATAAAGCGTTACAAACGCTTTGAAATTCCAATATCAATAGATTTTCTAAAATTGCTACGTTGGCTTTTAGGTGTGTTGTTGGTTCTAGCCATCACTTTTAACATTTTATGTTTTAGTATACCATTTATGTTAAATTAATTCTTTTCACCAGAAACTGTGAACTAGCAGCTTTAATAGAAGAACATTAATATTTATTATTCCCTGTGGAATATTCTAAATGGACTGAAAAGCTTTTTCGCTAATTTCTCCTTTGGACAATGCATACTATATGATCGGCAATCCTCTGGAAAGCAATTCAATCTAGCTAGGAAACAGATAAATTGTCAATAAAAATAGAGAGGTTTAAGTGTGTTGTTGTAAATATTTAACACAAACTCGGCAAAAGATAAAGTAGTTACAGAGACGGACGCATTAAGCATGTACTTTTACTTTTGCATTTTTGCTCAAAACTTCACACTATTTTATTAGCATGGCACTGCATTAAACTGCTCGTAAAATGTAATCTGACAAGCCCATTGCCGACAAATTAATTAAAACATTATTTAAAGGGACATACCCTATAAAAGATGTCGAACTAAATAACATCCAAAATATAAATAATAGATACTTTGGAAGTAATAAAAGTTAACCTAAACGTTTCAGCTATATATTCCCAGTCATTATCGGTTTGAGTATACTGCAGTAGCGTAAACCCTTCAATAATCTATGTAGAGTTGTTGTTGTAAAATAAGAGTGGATGCAATTCATTATATTGATTAACTGTGGTAAAATGAGGTAAAATGAAGCATTTTTCGCCATAGGTATTGTATTCATTTATCATTTTACGTTAATTGAACACATAATCTATGTTTTGAGGATATAACCTGCTAGATGTAGGGAGTGCCTCTTTAATACATTTATGCAATAAAACAAATAGAAAAAAAATGATCAAAATGATGAGTATGATGATCAGCACTTTCCGTAAGACGAACCCGTTATTTTCCGCCGCGATCTTTGGTTGTGACGTAGAGTTATCCCAGTTTACTTTCTTTTAAAGGGACACTCCTTACCTCTAGCAGATGATATTCTCAAAATATGAATAATGTTTCTGAATGAACGTAAAATGATGAATAAATACACTTTAAAAGAAGAACATATGTCGAAAAATGTCTCATTTTAGCACAAATGATCAAGAGAGACCTTCTGTAATAAATCGATATCTACTCAATGCATTTCTTTTTCGGGTATAAATCTACATTATTTTTTGCGGGTCTTTGAACATAAATATTGCCTCCGTAATCGTAATAGATGTTCGTCTGGGTTCACCTTATATTGCGCCCACGGCATAATAAGTGTTACTCTGCATGCTTTTTTATGGCACCAGACTTGCAATATATTTCCACACCTTTGTAGAAGGCCGTAAAGAACACATCAATGACAAAAAATACAAACCAAGTGGAGTGGATAAGATCTTTAATTTTCTGTTATCGTCAGTAGATTGTCATTCAGTATAATAAAGGTTAGTTGTTTCATTAATTTACTATTTTGTAGGGTATTTACCCTGTCAGATTGCTAGCTTATATAACCACACTATTTCGTTACTGGACTAGTTCATAAAGAAAGAGCACGCTTCATGGGCAAGATATACTTACATGATCCACAATCAATTAGTTTTGTGAGCTTTTTATAAGCTCATTTATAAAAAGTAAAGCCTATCTCATTTTTGTTCAGATTGATTTAGAAATAAATAATCTCTTTCTCTGTTGGCAAGTCTCATTAAAAATGATTTTAAATAGCTTCTTGTAAACCGCGTCAAACTCCGCCATGAGATTGTGGCGGGAAGTGCTTAAGGAAATTGAAGGCAACGCAGTATTATGTTAGAAAGCTATGGTTGAAACGTCTAGGGGGTGAAAAGACTTGACACCCTAAGCAGAAACCGATGGCAGCAAATCAATAAAACTTCTCAAGACTGTTTGAAACCAACTCATTTTTGTTCATAGTGTTAGCCGGATGGGATAGGATTATTTTTAAAGGGGTTATGGCACTTTCATTTTCAAATTTGGCCCCTGCTTTTTCGGTGGAACCACGTGCAGTTAAGGAAAGTTCAACTGCAAGAGTGATTGTGACTGATACCAAGCCTTTTAGTGCATTTCGTCGTCACATTGAAATTGCATACACTTTTAAGGAGTTGTGACCCTTTCAGTGTCCGTAAAAATGGAGTTAGTGTTAGTGTTAGTTTTCATAAACCACTGAAATTGTTATGAATGTGTTTTCTATAAAGAGGAGAAATTGCATTAGGATCAAAGTGTTTTAGATACTTAATGATTAAAGCTGCTCGCTCTCAGATTTTCGTAAAAAAATTAAGTTCTTCAAAATGTATGTAAATAACGTATTTTAGAATTATGGTTATAAAAGGGCTCCAGTATAAATTTATGTCAACCGCATATCTCTAAATTTAAAAATACCTACCAAATTCAAAAGCGTTGTAAACCGCTTTTGAAATTTCAATATAAAAAAATTTTTTAGCGGTCCCCCGTAACCGACCTTTTCAATCTATTTCTGCAGATTCCTACCTAGTTTTGCTCTTTTTTTTTATTCTAGCCTTTTATTTTATATTTATGATAGATTTCTTTTTTTGAAAAATATTTTTTTCAACACGGAGCTTTAAGATTTCCTTATGGTACTTGATGTTTCACTTGGACAATGTGGTCAAAGTTTCCCCATGCAAGGTACTATCATGCACCTACCTAGTATATCGGTAACCACTGATGGGGTTGAAGATTGTTTAGGGATATCAAACAACCAGGTTAAATTACTCATGACTGAATTCATTAAATGGCCCATTCAAGAACTGAGAAAGTTTTGTTAAAGGGGCACTCCCTATATCTAGCAGATTGTATTCTCGAAACATAGATTATGTGTTCAATGAACGTAAAATGATAAATAAATACAATTTCAAAGAAGAACCTATGGCGAAAAATGCTTCATTTTACCACAATAAATCAATATAGAGGCTTTCTGTAATAAATCGCATCCATCCATTAACAACAACTCTACATTAGATTATCGAGTGGTTTACTTCTCTGAAACCACAAGGCCTAGAACTTAAATATTTGGCATGTAGCATTGTCGAGTGGACCTCTACCAAGATTGTTCAAATTATGACTCAGGGGTCAAAATTGACTCCGTGCGGGGGGTCACTTGATTTTGCATATACTTATATAGGAAAAACTTCAAAAATGTTCTTCTCTGAAACCCTAAGGCCTAGAGCTTAGATGTTTGGCATGCAGCATCGTCTAGTTGACCTTTACCAAGATTGTTCAAATTCTGACCCCCAGGTTAAAATTGACCCCGCCCGGGTGGTCACTTAGTGTTTTAAAAATCTTCTTTTCTGAAAAGCTTAGATATTTGGCATGTAGCATTGGCTAGTGAACCTCTACCAAGATTGTTTAAATTATGATCCCGGGGTCAATTTTGGGAGGGGGGGGGGTCACTTAGTTTTACATAGGCTTATATAGGAAAAACTTTTAAAATCTTCTCTGAAAGCACAAGGCTTAGAGCTTAGATAATTGGCATGTAGCATTGCCTAGTAGACTTCTTCCAAGTTTCTTTTAATTATGCCACTGGGGTCAAGATTGAAGTTTTACAAAGACGTATATAGGAAAACATATTTGGTATATAACATTATCTAGTGATCTTCCACCAGGCAAGTGGACTTGTACCAAGGTGAGCGATATAGGGCCATCTTGACCCTCTTGTTTAAATTGACATACTTATACAGAAACATAAAACTAAATACTAGAATCAAAATATAAACAAAAATCTAGGAAGGAATTTGCAGAAATCGATTGAAAATTTCGGTTACACGGCACCACTACATTATATGTTAATATGGGAATTTCAAAAGCGTTTGATGTGGTGATTTTAAATGGACACTCCCTACATCTAGCAGATTATATACTCGAAACATAGATTACGTGTTCAATGAACGAAAAATGATGAATAAATACAATTTGAGAGAAGAAATTATGGCGAAAAATGCCTCATTTTACCACAATCAATATATAGAGAGGTTTTTTGTAATAAATCGCATTCACCCATTAATTGTACAACAACTCTACGTATATTATTAAATGGTTTACAGTACTGCAGTATATTATAAACCGCTGGACTGGGAATGCATAGCTGAAACTTTTTGTCCAATTTATAATACTTCAAATATTTTACTATTTTTGTTTTGGAAATTATTTAGTTTTACACAGAAAAAAGTTTCATAAATAAAATCATCGAGTTTATTAGTTTTGGGTTAGTGTGAAATTGCTTTTGGAACCCGGTGATACATCAAATCGTCTTAAAACGACCCCAGATGCATCGAAATCGGGTTAAAGTTTAAAAAATCGGCGATAGTTCGTATTGGAAACGTGCATATGTTACATAACAATGGATCGCATCACGTTTATGAGTCAATATATATTTTTTGCAACATTTGTGGTATCATATTTGTCAAAATATAGAACCTCTTCAACAGGTCAAATACTTGTAACTACAGCTTTATATAGGACTCTGCTGTGCAAAATACAATTAGATGACCCTTAATTGACATCATTTGAAGCAGCAATCAGTTTTACAGCGTACCAAGGAAATTTAAATTCCTTGACGTAACAATTTTTCATTTGAGAATCTATTTTACAAAAACAGTATAAGTATAATATCAACGATTTTGAAACTTCAAGTTGGGCCTGAAATAACACATAATAAATCTTATTTTGTAAAATGATATTGTGTTGCCTTTTGTTTGCGTTATATACATTGGATTAGGTATATTTGGTGTGAAAAGAATATTATATTCTTTCTGTGATACATACAAGATGTGATGAAGTCTTGCCTTATCATTATGTGTCATAGTTTTGCATTTGTCTACTCATTAGGGCAACAAAGGTTGCTGACCATCAAAAGACAATAAAATAATGTTGAAAAAAGAGGCATGTTATGTCAAGGAAACTGACGTAACATGAAGGAGTGTTTTTGTTACAGTAAGGAAAATCAACAACAATGATATGATTGAACATTTTAATCAACTTAAACTGATTAAGAAAAGTAAACAAAAACATTGTAATACTGTATGAAATACACAACATATGGAAACTGATCTGTGAAATATATGTGTAAACATGTGTCGACTTTTAAATTTTGGCTGTTACATGAAAGAAACTTTTGTGTTACGGCAAAGAAATATGGTTAATCCATTACCAGAATTGGGACTAGATCAAAATTGTACTTAAACAATAAGTGTTACTGAGCTTAATTGCACCATGAGCTCAAACCAAATTTATTAAATAGAACCCCTAAATTCGTTTGAGTCTCAAATGGTACACATGTTACATCAATGAATTAATAATGTTACAGTAAGGAAGGTTTTCAGGATTTCAGGATTTTAAATTAATCCTAAACATTCTTTTATAAAGAAAAGATGCCTGTACATTTGGTGTCTACCTGTATCATAATTTCTATGTGCTATCGGACACACAAGTATTTAATGAACTACCATAAAACGTCTACATAAATGCAAAAAGAATCAAAATAACTGGCTAAAGCTTAAAAAGAGGGCCAAGATGGCCCTATATCGCTCACCTTGGTACAAGTCCACTTGCCTGGTGGAAGATCACTAGATAATGTTATATACAATAGGTTTTCCTATATACGTCTTGTAAACAAGTGATCCACCCCCGGGCAAGGTCAATTTTAACCCCAGGGACATAATTTGAACACAATTTGAAGAGATCTACTAGGCAATGCTACATGCCAAATATCTCAGCTCTAGGCCTTGTGGTTTTTAGAGAAGGTTTTTAAAGTTTTTCCTATATATTAAGCCTATGCAAAACTAAGTGACCACCCGCGCGGGGTCAATTTTGACCCTGGGGTCATAATTTGAACAATCTTGGTAGAGGTCTACTAGACAATGCTACATGCCAAATATCTAATCTCTAGGCCTTGTGGTGTTTCAGAGAAGAAGATTTTTAAAGTTTTTCCTATATAAGCCTATGTAAAACTAAGTGACCATCCCCGTGGGGTCAATTTTGACCCTGGGGGTCATAATTTGAACAATCGTGGTAGAGGTCCACTAGCCAATGCTATATGCCAAATATCTAAGCTCTTGGCCTTGTGGTTTCAGAGAAGATTTTTAAAGTTTTTCCTATATAAAGCCTATGCAAACTATGTGGCCATCCCGCGGGATCAATTTTGACCTGGGGGGAACAACTTGGACGACGCCACACAATGCTATCATGCCAAATAGCTAAGCTCTGGCCTTGTGTTATTCAAGCAGAGATTTTTAACGTTTTTCCTTTTTGTTCCCAAAGCCCCCCGCCCCGACGGAATATCATCAATTAGAAAAGCTCACCCTTGATGTTATTCATCAGTGCGACGAATATATCATCCAGGATTTGTCATCAAGTTTGTATCTATTTTTGTGTCCTGGAATGCTGATACAACCAGAGCAATGACACTATGAAGCTGGTACCAACTCTGATCTTTCAACTTTCTTGGCCAACAGAAAGAGTTTTCATTGACTCTACCGTTTCGGGGCATACACTCAACAAACACGCTGGATAAACTTGACTCTTTCACAAGACCGACGTACGGTTTCCCATTAAAATTTACAACAACATGTTTTCCAATATAAGACTCAATAGGTAAACTTTTATTTGTATCTATTACCCCACAACACTTGGCATTATCTGCATCGCTGCCTACCTTCTCCCCAACCTTATCACCAGTCCCCTCCCTCTTACACGCTGTCTCGCCATCAGTGTCATCCTTCTCACTGTCACCCGCATTCATACACGCTGTTTCCTGCAATATATATTCATAATCAGTCCCGTCAATTTTTTTCAGCCGATATTTACATGTACTAGAATTCCATTCATTAAACTTTTCTGTGTTTTGTCGTATCATAAACGTGTATAGTAACGTCCTCTTCAGTCTGCATCTTCTGATCAAACGTTTGATCACTGTTATGACTTTTTTCGGCGGCTCCAATTTCTGCTTCATTTTCTTGGTGAACATGATCGTGTTGGCAATCATTACACACTGTATCTCCAGTATTGTTGTTTTCATCGTCCATATCCATGTCTGAATAATCTTGTAATCTTAACAATGGTACGAAATGGTTCGGTACCCAATGTTCTGGTGTCATGTCTTCCTGTTAGAGGACCATAAAATGTAAACAGGTTCTGTTTTGTTTCCCAAAATTGGTTTAACCAATTTGTTCATGTCATTCCTTACATTTCTGTTGCCTAGGTCAGGATATGTTGAATAAATTGGTACTTTAAGTACCGATGACAGTGCATGGATTTGCCATATACCCATATATGATTTATCGTTTGTAATAGAAAGAACTTCTTTTCTGTAGATAGATTTAATTTCTTCATTACTCAGACGACAACCTGGTACAAACGACTCAGAATATTGAGCATACTGCTTTTTCAAAGATGTTTTATTTGTCATACCATATTGTCCGTCCTGAAGAAAGGCATCATTCAAGTAATACTTCTCATTCTTCACTTGCTCTAGAATAATTCGAACTCTCGTTTGTTTCTTCTACTTGGTCTTCATTACAGTAAGCAAAAATACTTGCAGTAGATGGTAAACAATTTCCATCAGCATGCACTTTACATGGTAGAAGATCACATGCAGGTACATCATCTGGAATATAGTCTGCTGCATTGTTGTCAATCTCTATACCATCCATTAAAATGTGCGCTTTGTGCGGATCTATATTCAGTTCATCTATATCATCAGAGATTCTTTTACATTGCTTCTGCAGCTCGGTAAAAGTTTTACATTTATTCAGCTGACGCAAGTACCTCTTGAACTCATTTCCCTAGTATCATTATCTAACTGTGTATTTTCAATTTTGCTTCTCTTAACCTTTTCAGGGATAGGGCTGTCCCCATAAAGTCTTCTTTTGGTCTTCAATGATCCCAGTTTTTGCTCTGTATTGCTTTGCGTTACTTTGTTTGCTATGTTACCCTCTGGTGATTCATTTTTATATTCAGTAAGTTGCGCTTTCTTAGTTGAATAATGTGTACAATCCTCAGAGCATACACAGCTTAAATCTCTATAGTAAACAGTACTGTCTCGTGTATCTACTAAAATCTGATGTATCTTGAGAGTTCCAGGTATCGGCTTCAAGCTCACTTTGTCTAATTCTTCCTTTTCATGTTCTATAATATCATTATTCACTATCAAGAGTTTAGTTTTGCAGCCTTTAAGAGTTTCTATAAAGTCTTTTGCACAGGTAATATCCTGGCCGTATTTTACTCTTCTGTCAGCTTCGCGTTTTAAGGAGCCGCCGACAGCATCCGGAATGCCGTTTCCATGCCCAGCTTCAAAGTATGACCATCTGATGTTTTTATAACCAAACTTAATTGGATCTTGTATGAGCATGTAGAAATTCCCTTTTTGTCTATATTGAGATAGTGGTCCGTCACTAAAGAATTCAATTGTATCCAGATTATTGTACTGTGTTCTTAATTCGGTTAACAATTCACGCAAATGACACCATATTGCAGCGGGTCCATGATACAACGAATCTGAAACTGTGCAAAATGTTTTACCCGATTCTTTATTACCAATGTAATAAACACCAGTTTGTAAAGAGACTTGTTTTTTCGAAGCACCGAAGTGCATACTCTGTACCTCTCTCCCTAGCTTACAAGTATAGTTTTCAGAAAAGTCTATGTGTATTAAACACTCATTAGGTCTTAGATTTTCACGACGCTGTTTGAAGTATCGGTACTGTGATCTATAGTTGTAAATGTGTTTCATATACTGGCAAAGATTTTCTTCAAATGCTGACTATAGTTCACCTATTGACATGACGCGAAAGTATCGATCGCTCCGCCTACCGACCACGCGATCGATAGATAACAATACCTCCGACACGCTGTATCTACATGCTGATCTTGCACATTTTGACTGGGATAGAAACACTTTAAAAGGGATTTTTGTTTTGTTTTTCGAAATTTTATGTTTCCTTTTTATAAAAGAACAAGATACATATATGCTTATACATACATTTTAAACTTACCCTTCAAGACGGGGAAATGAGGCACAAAATGCCGAAAGGATCTCGAAACGGAAAATATTTTAAATATATATTTAAAAAAACTTTTATATATATTAATGTAAAAATGTATTACGATGCATTTTCACAGGGTTTTTTCCCACCATGGAAAATATGCTCGTTCAATATAGTACTTTTGCACGCCGTGGTATTTTGTTCTCAAGATGTATCACATATCAAAGTTTGAAGTTTCAAAGTTAATTGGCAAAGCGGCTTTATAATGGTGATAGCGATGTCAGAGGACAAACAATATTACCTATTAAATACAAACGAAACATTCAAGTTTTAATTAGATGGATCATACATGTTTATTGTACTATCAAACCGACCAGTAAGAGGGCGGCATGAGAACAAACAAACATACTCCCGGTGACTTACCGGAACAAAGGCAAGATGTCCACTGTATATTATGTATCATCTTTTCTTGACACATGTCTGTTTATAGGTCCATGACATGAAAACAGCCATCGGTTATGCAGGAATAAATGCAGTACGTATGTTTGAAGTCGCATTTACAAAATATTTGTGTCAGAACATACATAATATGTAATGCGTACAGTTAGTGCAGATACAGTGGGTTTTTTTAAATTCCTTAACAATTGCCTATCTATATTTAATATTAGTTAAAAATATAATTATTAATTCTAATATTATTCCTTAAAATCAAGGTTTCGTATGATACTCACCGACAAAGCATACTTTTAGTCTCCATAGACGAAGTATATGATAATAACTAACTATACATTCTGTCCGCTGAAAGTTACCGTGAAAAACTGAAGCGTTTGCAAAAAGATTTTAATTAATCTAGATATGAATTGATATAATATGACAAAAGTAACCGAAACATTTAACATGGTTCACGACACGGACCATATATCACATTAGGTCCGTGGTCACGATTTAGTGCCGGTTTAACTGTTTCTGTAAGCAAAGTATCTTTAAATTTCTTTCAGTTCTTGGTGTTAACTTGATATAAAGCCCTTCGTAGTAATTAAATTTACTTTTTCATCTTTTTATATTTTTTTTACAAAACATTAATTATCCACGAAGACAATGGCCCTACAGACGCAAGCTCTTCACCACATGTCGGAGGTAAACTCGAAAACAGAATGCGTGGAGGTGTGTGAAAAAGTGCTTTTGATTGGTCAGCAACGAGAGAGGGTAATTGTACCTTTACAGGTTTCTTTCACTGTTAAAGATATATTTTTTTCTTTGGATTCTTTACCGGATTTAATAGTCTTTCTTTGCCATTGCTGCCAAACTATTTCTTGACAACTATTCTTTGTCAATGTTAGCGAAAACGATCTAAGTTTTCTGTACAACGAACACAGTTTTGGTACATACAATCTCTCTGTGTTATTAAACAAACTTTTTCTTTGATTACATCTTCTGCAGACTTTGGCAGCGTTGAAACTTTGGAAAGTTCATTAAGCTGAAGCTGTAAATTGTCGCATAATCTGCATAAGCGTGTCTGTCTATCACTTTCAGACGGACACACAACCCAGAATGGCTTCAGTCTGCAGAATAAAGAGTAACTTATCTTTACATTTTTTCTTTCTGCAAGAAACTTTACATGAAGATTCTTATGTGTATCCTGAAGTATTTGCTTTTGTTTCTTCTTTTTACCACGAGTTTTTGTGTTTTTCAGACCAGTTACAATTCTTGAGTTGTCAGTCCTTAAGTAAAAGGCAGTGACCTTTTTTCTAATACGAGTTGTTAGGCACGATTTCTCTTTTTGCTTTCTTCTTGATATTTTTATCCCTAACACATCATTAAATGCTGAACGAAATCCATTACGCAAAATAGGCCCAGAAATAAGAGAAGCAACTTTCCGTTTGTTAGTCTTTCTTTCTTCTTTGTACTTCTGTCTCAGCTGCTGAATTACTGCATTGTTCATGAACAAATTTCGCCTTAATTTAGATAACTTCTTATCTTGGAAACGTTTGGAAACATTTTTCAAGAGTTTCCTAGTCTTTGTCCTGGGTGAGTCAACGTTATGTTTTTCTTTCTCGCGTAACCATCGTTTCTTATACATTTCAATTTTTTTTTCATAACATCAATTTCCCTGTCTTTACATTTCAAGACTCTGTAGCACTTAGCTCTATCCCTATTTTGTATATTGTTTTCCTGTTTCTTTTGTCTGCTATTTGTTTGGTGATTTCTGGGACTTTCAGGTGAAGGAGGTGGAGTTATCATCAAACTTTTCAGCTTTTCCTTTTCTTTATGTTTCTGTATTCGCCAAAGTTTTCTCTGATGACGTTTTTCTCGTTCTGTCATGTCTTTGATATTTTTCTTTTCCCCATTGCCTTGTCTTTTCTGTACTTTTCGCTCGATTTCAGTAAATATTCTCTCCTAGTTGCGTCAGCATCACGCCTCTCACGAAACTTCCGCTGTCGTTCTGCATTTGACATTCCCATTCTAGAAAAGAAAAATATAACCTGAAGCTTTACTCAGATTTCAGCCAGATACTTTCAACAGGTGAGTTAGTGAATGAGTGAGCGTGCGAGCGAGTGAGTGAGCGAGCAAACGAGTGCATGTGTGTCAGTGCATGAGTCACAAATGTTCAGTAGTAAGAACGCCTTTATATCATGCTTTAAACAAATTGGCCAACTCCATAACCAAACATATTGCAAAATAAAGATTTAGCCTGCTCAACATCATTGTAAGGTTTATATGTAACACTTCTCACCTGTATTGCGT